>OZ012737.1:266309836-266408905 GCA_963859935.3 Lathyrus sativus | reverse complement strand
CAAACAGGCATCGAACTTGAAGGTCGGCTCAACATAAAGTTGAGAGAAGCATTTGTTAAACAAACAGGCATCAAATCCGAAGGCCAGCTCAACCCGAAGTTGAGAAGAACATCTGACCTCACCGTCAGGCATCTGTTAAACAAACAGGCATCGAACCTGAAAGGCGGCTCAACCCGAAGTTGATAAGAACATTAGACCTCTCCGCCAGGCATCTGATAAATAAACAGGTATCGAACCCGAAGGCCGGCTCAACCCGAAGTTGAGAAGAACATTTTACCTCGCCGTTAAGCATCTGTTAAACAAACAGGCATCGAACCCGAAGGCCGTCTCAATCCTTAATTGAGAAGAACATCTGACCTCGCTGTCAAACATCTGTTAAACAAACAGGCATCGAACCTGAAGGCCGGCTCAACTTGAAGTTGAGAAGAACATCTGACCTCACCGTCAGGCATCTGTTAAACAAACAAGCATCGAACCTGAAGGGTGGCTCAACCCGAAGTTGAGAAGAACATCCGGCCTCGCTTCCAGGCATTAGATAAACAAGCAGGAATCAAACCCGAAGGCCGACTCAACCCGCAGTTGAGAAGAACATCTGACCTAGCTGCCAGGCATCTGTTAAACAAATAGGCATCGAACCCAAAGGTCGGATCAACACGAAGTTGAGAGGAACATCTGACCTCGCCGTCAGGCATCTGTTAAACAAAAAGGTGTGAAACCAGAAGGCCGGCTCAATCTGAAGTTGAGAAGAACATCTTACCTCGCCGTCAGGCATCTATTAAACAATTAGGCATCAAACCAGAAGGCCTTCTGAACCCTTAGTTGAGAAGAACATCTGACCTCGTTGTCAAACATCTAATAAACAAACAAGCATCGAACCCGAAGGGCGGCTCAACCCGAAGTTGATAAGAACATCTGACTTCGCTGTTAGGCATCTGTTAAAAAAACAGGCATCGAACTCGAAGGCCGGCTCAACCCGAAGTTGATAAGAACATATGACCTCGCCGTCAGGAATCTCTTAAACAAACAGGCATCGAACCCGAAGGGCGGCTCAACCCGAAGTTGATAAGAACATCTGACTGCACCGTCAGCCATCTGTTAAACAAACATGCATCAAACAAGGTCGGCTCAACCCGAAGTTGATAAGAACATCTGACTTCACCGACAAGCATCTGTTAAACAAACAGTCACCGGACTCGAAGGCCGGCTAAACCCGAAGTTGATAAGAACATCTGACCTTGCTGTCAGGCATCTGTTAAACAAACAGGCATCGAACCCGAAGGCCGGCTCAACACGAAGTTGTGAGGATCCTCTGACTTCGCCTTCAGGAATCTGTTAAACAAACAGGCATCGAACCTGAAGGTCGGCTCAACATGAAGTTGAGAGGAACTTTTGACTTCACTGTCAATCATCTGTTAAAAAAATAGACTTCAAATCTGAAGGCCGGCTCAACCCGAATTTGAGAAGAACATTTGACCTCACCGTCAGGCATCTGTTAAACAAACATGCATCGAACCAGAAGGGCGGCTCAACCCGAAGTTGATAAGAACATTAGACCTCTCCGCCAGACATATGTTAAACAAACAGGCATCGAACCCGAAGGCTGGCTCAACCCGAAGTTGAGAAGAACATTTGACCTCGCCGTTAGGCATCTGTTAAACAAACATGCATCAAACCCGAAGGCCGTCTCAATCCTTAATTGAGAAGAACATCTGACCTCGCCGTCACACATCTGTTAAACAAACAGGCATCGAACCCGAAGGCCGGCTCAACTTGAAGTTGAGAAGAACATTCGACCTCACCGTCAGGCATCTGTTAAACAAACAGGCATCAAACCAGAAGGGTGGCTCAACCCGAAGTTGAAAAGATCATCTGACCTCGCTGCAAGGCATTAGTTAAACAAGCAAGCATCAAACCCGAAGGCCGGGTCAAACCGAAGTTGAGAAGAACATCTGAACTAGCTGTCAGGCATCTGTTAAACAAACAGGCATCGAACCCAAAGGCCGGCTCAACACGAAGTTGAGAGGAGCATCTGACATAGCCGTCAGGCATCTGTTAAAAAAAAAGGTGTGAAACCAAAAGGCCGGCTCAATCCAATGTTGAGAAGAACATCTGACCTCGTTGTCAAACATCTGTTAAACAAACAGGTATCGAACCCGAACGCCGACTCACCTTGAAGTTGAGAGGAACATCTGACCTCCCCATCAGGCATTAGTTAAACAAACAGGCATCGAACCCAAAGGCCGGTACAACACGAAGTTGAGAAGAACATCTGACATCACCATCAGGCATCTGTTAAACAAACAGGCATCGAACCCGAAGGCCGGCTCAACACGAAGTTGAGAGGAAGATCTGACCTCGCCGTCAGGCATCTGTTAAACTAACAGGTATTGAACCCGAAGGCCGACTCAACCCAAAGTTTATAAGAACATCTGACCTCGCCGTCAGGCATTGTTAAACAAACAAGTATCGAACTCGAAGGCCGGTCCAACACGAAGTTGAGAAGAAAATCTGACCTCACCGTCAGGCATCTGTTAAACAAACAGGCATCGAACCCGAAGGGCGGCTCAATTCGAAGTTGATAAAAACATATGACTTCGCCGTCAGGCATCTGTTAAACAAACAAGCATCGAACCCGAAGGCCGGCTTAACACGAAGTTGAGAGGAGCATCTGACCTCTCCGTCAGGCATCTGTTAAACAAACAGGCATCGAACCTGAAGGTAGGATCAACATGAAGTTTAGAGGAACATTTGACTTCACTGTCAAGCCTATGTTGAATAAACAGGCTTCAAATATGAAGGTCGGCTCAACCCGATGTTGAGAAGAACATCTGACCTCACTGTCAGGCATCTTTAAAACAAACAGGCATCGAACCCGAAGGGCGGCTCAAACCGAAGTTGATAAGAACATTAGACCTCTCCGTCAGACATCTGTTAAACAAACAGGCATCGAACCCGAAGGTCGGCTCAACCTGAAGTTGAGAAGAACATTTGACCTCGCCGTTAGGCATCTGTTAAACAAACAAGCATCGAACCAGAAGGCCGTCTCAATCCTTAATTGAGAAGAACATCTGACCTCACCGTCAAGCATCTGTTAAACAAATAAGCATCGAACCCGAAGGTCGGCTCAACTTGAAGTTGACCAGAACATCTGACCTCACCGTCAGGCATCTGTTAAACAAACAGGCATCGAACCCGAAGGGCGGCCCAATCCGAAGTTGATAAGAACATCTGACTTCACCGTCAGGCATCTGTTAAACAAACAGGTATCGAACCCGAAGGGCGGCTCAACCTGAAGTTGATAAGAACATCTGACCTCGCTGTCAGGCATCTCTTAAACAAACAGGCATCGAACTCGAAGGCCGGTTCAACACGAAGTTGAGAGGAACATCCGACCTCGCCGTCAGGCATCTGTTAAACAAACAGGCATCGAACCTGAAGGTCGGCTCAACATGAAGTTGAGAGGAACATTTGACTTTACTGTCAAGCATATGTTAAACAAACAGGCATCAAATTCGAAGGCCGGCTCAACCCGAAGTTGAGAAGAACATCTGACCTCACCGTCAGGCATCTGTTAAACAAATAGGCATCCAACCCGAAGGGCGGTTCAACCCGAAGTTGATAAGAACATTAGAACTCTCCGCCAGGCATCTGTTAAATAAACAGGCATCGAATCTAAAGGCCCTCTCAATCCTTAATTGAGAAGAACATCTGACCTCGCTGTCAAACATCTGTTAAACAAATAGGCATCGAACCCGAAGGTCGGCTCAACTTGAAGTTGAGAAGAACATCGGACCTCACCGTCAGGCATCTGATAAACAAACAGGCATCGAACCCGAAGGCTGGCACAACACGAAGTTGAGAAGAACATCTGACTTCATCGTCAGGCATCTGTTAAACAAACTGGCATCGAACCCGAAGGCCGGCTCAACCCGAAGTTTATAAGAACATCTGACCTCACCGTCAGGCATCTCTTAAACAAACAGGCATCGAACCCGAAGGGCGGCTCAACCCGAAGTTGATAAGAACATCTGACTTCACCGTCAGGCCTCTGTTAAACAAACAAGCATCGAACCCGAAGGCCGGATCAACCCAAAGTTGATAAGAACATTTGACCTCACCGTCAGGCATCTGTTAAACAAACAAGCATCGAACCCGAAGGCTGGCTCAACACGAAGTTGAGAGGAACATCTGACCTCGCAGTCAGGCATCTGTTAAACAAACAGGCATTGAACCTCAAGGTCGGCTCAACATGAAGTTGAGAGGAACATTTGACTTCACTGTCAAGCATCTGTTAAACAAACAGGCATCAAATCCGAAGGCCGGCTCAACCCGAAGTTGAGAGGAACATCTGACCTCACTGTTAGGCATCTGTTAAACAAACTGGCATCGAACCCGAAGGGCGGCACAACCCGAAGTTGATAAGAACATTAGACCTCTCCACCAGGCATCTGTTAAACAAACAGGCATCGAACCCGAAAGCCGGCTCAACCCAAAGTTGAGAAGAACATTTGACCTCGCTGTTAGGCATCTGTTAAACAAACAGGCATCAAACCGGAAGGCCGTCTCAATCCTTAATTGAGAAGAACATCTGACCTCGCTGTCAAACATCTGTTAAACAAACAAGCATCGAACCCGAAGGCCGGCACAACACGAAGTTGAGAAGAACATCGGACATCACCGTCAGGCATTTGTTAAACAAACAGGCATCGAACCCGAAGGCCGGCACAACACGAAGTTGAGAAGAACATCTGACTTCGCTGTCACTCATCTGTTAAACAAACAGGCATCGAACCCGAAGGCCGGCTCAACCCGAATTTTATAAGAACATCTGACCTCGCCGTCAGGCATCTCTTAAACAAACAGGCATCGAACCCAAAGGGCGGCTCAACCCGAAGTTGATAAGAACATCTGACATCGCCGTCAGGCATCTCTTAAACAAAAAGGCATCGAACCCGAAGGCCGACTCAACACGAAGTTGAGAGGAACATCTGACCTCGCCGTCAGGCATCTGTTAAACAAACAGGTAACGAACTTGAAGGTCCGCTCAACATGAAGTTGAGAGGAACATTTGACTTCACTGTCAAGCATCTGTTAAACAAACAGGCATCAAATCCAAAGGTCGGCTCAACCCGAAGTTGAGAAGAACATCTGACCTCACCGTCAAGCATTTGTTAAACAAACAAGTATCGAACCCGCAGGGCGGCTCAACCCGAAGTTGATAAGAACATTAGACCTCTCTGCAAAGCATCTGTTAAACAAACAGGCATCAAACCCGAAGGCCGGCTCTACCAGAAGTTGATAAGAACATCTGACCTCGCTGTCAGGCATCTCTTAAACAAACAGACATCGAACCCGAAGCCCGGCTCAACACGAAGTTGAGAGGAACATCTGACCTCGCCGTTAGGCATCTGTTAAACAAACAGGCATCAAACATGAAGGTCGGCTCAACATGAAGTTGAGAGGAACGTTTGACTTCACTCTCAAGCATCTGTTAAACAAACAGGCATCAAATCCGAAGGCCGGCTCAACCCGAAGTTGAGAAGAACATCTGACCTCACCGTCAAGCATCTGTTAAACAAACGGGCATCGAACCCGAAGGCCGGCTCAACTTGAAGTTGAGAAGAACATCTGACCTCACCGTCAGGCATCTGTTAAACAAATAGGCGTCGAACCCGAAGGGCGGCTCAACCCGAAGTTGATATGAACATCTGACTTCGCCGTTAGGCATCTGTTAAACAAACAGACATCGAACCCGAAGGCCAGCTCAACCCGAAGTTGATAGGAACATCTGACCTCGCCGTCTGGCATCTGTTAAACAAACAGGCATCGAACGTGAATGTCGGCTCAACATGAAGTTGAGAGGAACATTTGACATCACTTTCAAGCATCTGTTAAACAAACAGGCATCGAACCCGAAGGGCGGCTCAACCCGAAGTTGATAAGAACATCTGACTTTGCTGTTAGGCATCTATTAAACAAACAGGCATCGAACCTGAAGGCCAGCTCAACCCAAAGTTGATAAGAACATCTGACATTGCCGTCAGGCATCTCTTAAACAAATAGGCATCGAACCCGAAGGCCGGCTCAACACGAAGTTAAGAGAAACATCTGACCTCGCCGTCAGGCATCTGTTAAACAAACAGGCATCGAACTTGAAGGTCGGCTCAACATGAAGTTGAGAGGAACATTTGACTTCACTGTCAAGCATATGTTAAACAAACAGGCATCAAATCTGAAGGCCGGCTCAACCCGAAGTTGAGAAGAACATCTGACCTCACCGTCAGGCATCTGTTAAACCAAAAGGCATCGAACCCGAAGGGCGGCTCAATCCGTAGTTGATAAGAACATTAGACCTCTCCGCCAGGCATCTGTTAAACAAACAAGGATCGAACCTGAAGGCCAGCTCAACCCAAAGTTGATAAGAACATCTGACATTGCCGTCAGGCATCTCTTAAACAAATAGGCATCGAACCCGAAGGCCGCCTCAACACGAAGTTGAGAGAAACATCTGACCTCGCCGTCAGGCATCTGTTAAACAAACAGGCATCGAACCTGAAGGTCGGCTCAACATGAAGTTGAGAGGAACATTTGACTTCACTGTCAAGCATCTGTTAAACAAACAGGCATCAAATCCGAAGGCCGGCTCAACCCGAAGTTGAGAGGAACATCTGACCTCACTGTTAGGCATCTGTTAAACAAACTGGCATCGAACCCGAAGGGCGGCACAACCCGAAGTTGATAAGAACATTAGACCTCTCCACCAGGCATCTGTTAAACAAACAGGCATCGAACCCGAAAGCCGGCTCAACCCAAAGTTGAGAAGAACATTTGACCTCGCCGTTAGGCATCTGTTAAACAAACAGGCATCAAACCGGAAGGCCGTCTCAATCCTTAATTGAGAAGAACATCTGACCTCGCTGTCAAACATCTGTTAAACAAACAAGCATCGAACCCGAAGGCCGGCACAACACGAAGTTGAGAAGAACATCGGACATCACCGTCAGGCATTTGTTAAACAAACAGGCATCGAACCCGAAGGCCGGCACAACACGAAGTTGAGAAGAACATCTGACTTCGCTGTCACTCATCTGTTAAACAAACAGGCATCGAACCCGAAGGCCGGCTCAACCCGAATTTTATAAGAACATCTGACCTCGCCGTTAGGCATCTCTTAAACAAACAGGCATCGAACCCAAAGGGCGGCTCAACCCGAAGTTGATAAGAACATCTGACATCACCGTCAGGCATCTCTTAAACAAAAAGGCATCGAACCCGAAGGCCGACTCAACACGAAGTTGAGAGGAACATCTGACCTCGCCGTCAGGCATCTGTTAAACAAACAGGTACCGAACTTGAAGGTCGGCTCAACATGAAGTTGAGAGGAACATTTGACTTCACTGTCAAGCATCTGTTAAACAAACAGGCATCAAATCCAAAGGTCGGCTCAACCCGAAGTTGAGAAGAACATCTGACCTCACCGTCAAGCATCTGTTAAACAAACAGGTATCGAACCCGCAGGGCGGCTCAACCCGAAGTTGATAAGAACATTAGACCTCTCTGCAAAGCATCTGTTAAACAAACAGGCATCAAACCCAAAGGCCGGCTCTACCAGAAGTTGATAAGAACATCTGACCTCGCTGTCAGGCATCTCTTAAACAAACAGACATCGAACCCGAAGCCCGGCTCAACACGAAGTTGAGAGGAACATCTGACCTCGCCGTTAGGCATCTGTTAAACAAACAGGCATCAAACATGAAGGTCGGCTCAACATGAAGTTGAGAGGAACGTTTGACTTCACTCTCAAGCATCTGTTAAACAAACAGGCATCAAATCCGAAGGCCGGCTCAACCCGAAGTTGAGAAGAACATCTGACCTCACCGTCAAGCATCTGTTAAACAAACGGGCATCGAACCCGAAGGCCGGCTCAACTTGAAGTTGAGAAGAACATCTGACCTCACCGTCAGGCATCTGTTAAACAAATAGGCGTCGAACCCGAAGGGCGGCTCAACCCGAAGTTGATATGAACATCTGACTTCGCCGTTAGGCATCTGTTAAACAAACAGGCATCGAACCCGAAGGCCAGCTCAACCCGAAGTTGATAGGAACATCTGACCTCGCCGTCTGGCATCTGTTAAACAAACAGGCATCGAACGTGAATGTCGGCTCAACATGAAGTTGAGAGGAACATTTGACATCACTTTCAAGCATCTGTTAAACAAACAGGCATCGAACCCGAAGGGCGGCTCAACCCGAAGTTGATAAGAACATCTGACTTTGCTGGTAGGCATCTATTAAACAAACAGGCATCGAACCTGAAGGCCAGCTCAACCCAAAGTTGATAAGAACATCTGACATTACCGTCAGGCATCTCTTAAACAAATAGGCATCGAACCCGAAGGCCGGCTCAACACGAAGTTAAGAGAAACATCTGACCTCGCCGTCAGGCATCTGTTAAACAAACAGGCATCGAACCTGAAGGTCGGCTCAACATGAAGTTGAGAGGAACATTTGACTTCACTGTCAAGCATATGTTAAACAAACAGGAATCAAATCTGAAGGCCGGCTCAACCCGAAGTTGAGAAGAACATCTGACCTCACCGTCAGGCATCTGTTAAACCAAAAGGCATCGAACCCGAAGGGCGGCTCAATCCGTAGTTGATAAGAACATTAGACCTCTCCGCCAGGCATCTGTTAAACAAACAAGGATCGAACCTGAAGGCCAGCTCAACCCAAAGTTGATAAGAACATCTGACATTGCCGTCAGGCATCTCTTAAACAAATAGGCATCGAACCCGAAGGCCGCCTCAACACGAAGTTGAGAGAAACATCTGACCTCGCTGTCAGGCATCTGTTAAACAAACAGGCATCGAACCTGAAGGTCGGCTCAACATGAAGTTGAGAGGAACATTTGACTTCACTGTCAAGCATATGTTAAACAAACAGGCATCAAATCTGAAGGCCGGCTAAACCCGAAGTTGAGAAGAACATCTGACCTCACCGTCAGGCATCTGTTAAACAAACAGGTATCGAACCCGAAGGGCGGCTCAATCCGTAGTTGATAAGAACATTAGACCTCTCCGCCAGGAATCTGTTAAACAAACAGGCATCAAACCCAAAGGGCGGCTCAACCAGAAGTTGATAAGAACATCTGACCTCGCCGTCAGGCATCTCTTAAATAAACAGACATCGAACCCGAAGGCCAGCTCAACACAAAGTTGAGAGGAACATCTGACCTCGCTGTTAGGCATCTGTTAAAAAAACAGGCATCAAATCCAAAGGTCGGCTCAAACCGAAGTTGAGAAGAACATCTGACCTCACCGTCAGGCATCTGTCAATCAAACAGGCATCGAACCCGAAGGGCGGCACAACCGAAAGTTGATAAGAACATTAGACCTCTCCACCAGGCATCTGTTAAACAAACAGGAATCGAACCCGAAGGCCGGCTCAACCCGAAGTTGAGAAGAACATTTGACCTTGCCGTTAGGCATCTGTTAAACAAACAGGCATCAAACCCGAAGGCCGTGTCAATCTTTAATTGAGAAGAACATCTGGCCTCGCCGTCAAACATCTGTTAAACAAACAGGCATCGAACCCGAAGGCCGGCTCAACTTGAAGTTGAGAAGAACATCTGACCTCACCATCAGGCATCTGTTAAACAAACAGGTAACGAACCCGGAGGGCGGCTCAACCCGAAGTTGATAAGAACATTAGACCTCTCTGCAAAGCATCTGTTAAACAAACAGGCATCAAACCCAAAGGCCGGCTCTACCAGAAGTTGATAAGAACATCTGACCTCGCTGTCAGGCATCTCTTAAACAAACAGACATCGAACCCGAAGCCCGACTCAACACGAAGTTGAGAGGAACATCTGACCTCGCCGTTAGGCATCTGTTAAACAAACAGGCATCAAACCTGAAGGTCGGCTCAACATGAAGTTGAGAGGAACGTTTGACTTCACTCTCAAGCATCTGTTAAACAAACAGGCATCAAATCCGAAGGCCGGCTCAACCCGAAGTTGAGAAGAACATCTGACCTCACCGTCAAGCATCTGTTAAACAAACGGGCATCGAACCTGAAGGCCGGCTCAACTTGAAGTTGAGAAGAACATCTGACCTCGCTGTCAGGCATCTCTTAAACAAATAGGCATCGAACCCGAAGGCCGCCTCAACACGAAGTTGAGAGAAACTTCTGACCTCGCCGTCAGGCATCTGTTAAACAAACAGGCATCGAACCTGAAGGTCGGCTCAACATGAAGTTGAGAGGAACATTTGACTTCACTGTCAAGCATATGTTAAACAAACAGGCATCAAATCTGAAGGCCGGCTAAACCCGAAGTTTAGAAGAACATCTGACCTCACCGTCAGGCATCTGTTAAACAAAAAGGCATCGAACCCGAAGGGCGGCTCAATCCGTAGTTGATAAGAACATTAGACCTCTCCGCCAGGAATCTGTTAAACAAACATGCATCAAACCCAAAGGGCGGCTCAACCAGAAGTTCATAAGAACATCTGACCTCGCCGTCAGGCATCTCTTAAACAAACAGACATCGAACCCGAAGGCCAGCTCAACACAAAGTTGAGAGGAACATCTGACCTCGCTGTTAGGCATCTGTTAAACAAACAGGCATCAAACCAGAAGGTCGACTCAACATGAATTTGAGAGAAACATTTGACTTCACTGTCAAGCATCTGTTAAACAAACAGGCATCAAATCCGAAGGCCGGGTCAACCCGAAGTTGAGAAGAACATCTGACCTCACCGTTAGGCATCTGTTAAACAAACAGGCATCGAACCTGAAGACCGGCTCAACTTGAAATTGAGAAGAACATCTGACCTCACCGTCAGGCATCTGTTAAACAAACAGGCGTCGAACCCGAAGGGCGGCTCAACCCGAAGTTGATAAGAACATCTGACTTCGCCGTTAGGCATCTGTTAAACAAACAGGCATCGAACCCGAAGGCCAGCTCAACCCGAAGTTGATAGGAACATCTGACCTCGCTGTCAGGCATCTGTTAAACAAACAGGCATCGAACCTGAATGTCGGCTCAACATAAAGTTGAGAGGAACATTTGACATCACTGTCAAGCATCTGTTAAAAAAACAGGCATCAAATCCAAAGGTCGGCTCAAACCAAAGTTGAGAAGAACATCTGACCTCACCGTCAGGCATCTGTCAATCAAACAGGCATCGAACCCGAAGGGCGGCACAACCGAAAGTTGATAAGAACATTAGACCTCTCCACCAGGCATCTGTTAAACAAACAGGAATCGAACCCGAAGGCCGGCTCAACCCGAAGTTGAGAAGAACATTTGACCTTGCCGTTAGGCATCTGTTAAACAAACAGGCATCAAACCCGAAGGCCGTGTCAATCTTTAATTGAGAAGAACATCTGGCCTCGCCGTCAAACATCTGTTAAACAAACAGGCATCGAACCCGAAGGCCGGCTCAACTTGAAGTTGAGAAGAACATCTGACCTCACCATCAGGTATCTGTTAAACAAACAGGTAACGAACCCGGAGGGCGGCTCAACCCGAAGTTGATAAGAACATTAGACCTCTCTGCAAAGCATCTGTTAAACAAACAGGCATCAAACCCAAAGGCCGGCTCTACCAGAAGTTGATAAGAACATCTGACCTCGCTGTCAGGCATCTCTTAAACAAACAGACATCGAACCCGAAGCCCGACTCAACACGAAGTTGAGAGGAACATCTGACCTCGCCGTTAGGCATCTGTTAAACAAACAGGCATCAAACCTGAAGTTGGCTCAACATGAAGTTGAGAGGAACGTTTGACTTCACTCTCAAGCATCTGTTAAACAAACAGGCATCAAATCCGAAGGCCGGCTCAACCCGAAGTTGAGAAGAACATCTGACCTCACCGTCAAGCATCTGTTAAACAAACGGGCATCGAACCCGAAGGCCGGCTCAACTTGAAGTTGAGAAGAACATCTGACCTCACCGTTACGCATCTGTTAAACAAATAGGCGTCGAACCCGAAGGGCGGCTCAACCCGAAGTTGATATGAACATCTGACTTCGCCGTTAGGCATCTGTTAAACAAACAGGCATCGAACCCGAAGGCCAGCTCAACCCGAAGTTGATAGGAACATCTGACCTCGCCGTCTGGCATCTGTTAAACAAACAGGCATCGAACCTGAATGTCGGCTCAACATGAAGTTGAGAGGAACATTTGACATCACTGTCAAGCATCTGTTAAAAAAACAGACATCAAATCCGAACGTCGGCTTAACCCGAAGTTGAGAAGAACGTCTGACCTCACTGTCAGGCATCTGTTAATCATACAGGCATCGAACCCGAAGGGCGGCACAACCCAAAGTTGATAAGAACATTAAACCTCTCCACCAGGCATCTATTAAACAAACAGGCATCGAACCCGAAGGCCGGCTCAACTTGAAGTTGAGAAGAACATCTGACCTCACCGTCAGGCATCTGTTAAACAAACAGGCATCGAACCCGAAGGGCGGCGCAACCCAAAGTTGATAAGAACATCTGACTTTGCTGTTAGGCATCTGTTAAACAAACAGGCATCGAACCTGAAGGCCAGCTCAACCCAAAGTTGATAAGAACATATGACATTGCCGTCAGGCATCTCTTAAACAAATAGGCATCGAACCCGAAGGCCGCCTCAACACGAAGTTGAGAGAAACTTCTGACCTCGCTGTCAGGCATCTGTTAAACAAACAGGCATCAAACCTGAAGGTCGGCTCAACATGAAGTTGAGAGGAACATTTGACTTCACTGTCAAGCATATGTTAAACAAACAGGCATCAAATCTGAAGGCCGGCTAAACCCGAAGTTGAGAAGAACATCTGACCTCACCGTCAGGCATCTGTTAAACAAAAAGGCATTGAACCCGAAGGGCGGCTCAATCCGTAGTTGATAAGAACATTAGACCTCTCCGCCAGGAATCTGTTAAACAAACATGCATCAAACCCAAAGGGCGGCTCAACCAGAAGTTGATAAGAACATCTGACCTCGCCGTCAGGCATCTCTTAAACAAACAGACATCGAACCCGAAGGCCAGCTCAACACAAAGTTGAGAGGAACATCTGACCTCGCTGTTAGGCATCTGTTAAACAAACAGGCATCAAACCAGAAGGTCGACTCAACATGAATTTGAGAGAAACATTTGACTTCACTGTCAAGCATCTGTTAAACAAACAGGCATCAAATCCGAAGGCCGGCTCAACCCGAAGTTGAGAAGAACATCTGACCTCACCGTTAGGCATCTGTTAAACAAACAGGCATCGAACCTGAAGACCGGCTCAACTTGAAATTGAGAAGAACATCTGACCTCACCGTCAGGCATCTGTTAAACAAACAGGCGTCGAACCCGAAGGGCGGCTCAACCCGAAGTTGATAAGAACATCTGACTTCGCCGTTAGGCATCTGTTAAACAAACAGGCATCGAACCCGAAGGCCAGCTCAACCCGAAGTTGATAGGAACATCTGACCTCGCTGTCAGGCATCTGTTAAACAAACAGGCATCGAACCTGAATGTCGGCTCAACATAAAGTTGAGAGGAACATTTGACATCACTGTCAAGCATCTGTTAAAAAAACAGGCATCAAATCCAAAGGTCGGCTCAAACCGAAGTTGAGAAGAACATCTGACCTCACCGTCAGGCATCTGTCAATCAAACAGGCATCGAACCCGAAGGGCGGCACAACCGAAAGTTGATAAGAACATTAGACCTCTCCACCAGGCATCTGTTAAACAAACAGGAATCGAACCCGAAGGCCGGCTCAACCCGAAGTTGAGAAGAACATTTGACCTTGCCGTTAGGCATCTGTTAAACAAACAGGCATCAAACCCGAAGGCCGTGTCAATCTTTAATTGAGAAGAACATCTGGCCTCGTCGTCAAACATCTGTTAAACAAACAGGCATCGAACCCGAAGGCCGGCTCAACTTGAAGTTGAGAAGAACATCTGACCTCACCATCAGGCATCTGTTAAACAAACAGGTAACGAACCCGGAGGGCGGCTCAACCCGAAGTTGATAAGAACATTAGACCTCTCTGCAAAGCATCTGTTAAACAAACAGGCATCAAACCCAAAGGCCGGCTCTACCAGAAGTTGATAAGAACATCTGACCTCGCTGTCAGGCATCTCTTAAACAAACAGACATCGAACCCGAAGCCCGCCTCAACACGAAGTTGAGAGGAACATCTGACCTCGCCGTTAGGCATCTGTTAAACAAACAGGCATCAAACCTAAAGGTCGGCTCAACATGAAGTTGAGAGGAACGTTTGACTTCACTCTCAAGCATCTGTTAAACAAACAGGCATCAAATCCGAAGGCCGGCTCAACCCGAAGTTGAGAAGAACATCTGACCTCACCGTCAAGCATCTGTTAAACAAACGGGCATCGAACCTGAAGGCCGGCTCAACTTGAAGTTGAGAAGAACATCTGACCTCACCGTCAGGCATCTGTTAAACAAATAGGCGTCGAACCCGAAGGGCGGCTCAACCCGAAGTTGATATGAACATCTGACTTCGCCGTTAGGCATCTGTTAAACAAACAGGCATCGAACCCGAAGGCCAGCTCAACCCGAAGTTGATAGGAACATCTGACCTCGCCGTCTGGCATCTGTTAAACAAACAGGCATCGAACCTGAATGTCGGCTCAACATGAAGTTGAGAGGAACATTTGACATCACTGTCAAGCATCTGTTAAAAAAACAGGCATCAAATCCGAACGTCGGCTTAACCCGAAGTTGAGAAGAACATCTGACCTCACTGTCAGGCATCTGTTAATCATACAGGCATCGAACCCGAAGGGCGGCACAACCCAAAGTTGATAAGAACATTAGACCTCTCCACCAGGCATCTATTAAACAAACAGGCATCGAACCCGAAGGCCGGCTCAACTTGAAGTTGAGAAGAACATCTGACCTCACCGTCAGGCATCTGTTAAACAAACAGGCATCGAACCTGAAGGCCAGCTCAACCCAAAGTTGATAAGAACATCTGACATTGCCGTCAGGCATCTCTTAAACAAATAAGCATCGAACCCGAAGGCCGGCTCAACACGAAGTTGAGAGAAACATCTGACCTCGCCGTCAGGCATCTGTTAAACAAACAGGCATTGAACCTGAAGGTCGGCTCAACATGAAGTTGAGAGGAACATTTGACTTCACTGTCAAGCATATGTTAAACAAACAGGCATCAAATCTGAAGGCCGGCTCAACCCGAAGTTGAGAAGAACATCTGACCTCACCGTCAGGCATCTGTTAAACAAACAGGTATCGAACCCGAAGGGCGGCTCAACCCGAAGTTGATAAGAACATTAGACCTCTCTACAAAGCATCTGTTAAACAAACAGGCATCAAACCCAAAGGTCGGCTCAACCAAAAGTTGATAAGAACATCTGACCTCGCTGTCAGGCATCTCTTAAACAAACAGACATCGAACCCGAAGCCCGGCTCAACACGAAGTTGAGAGGAACATCTGACCTCGCTGTTAGGCATCTGTTAAACAAACAGGCATCAAACCTGAAGGTCGGCTCAACATGAAGTTGAGAGGAACGTTTGACTTCACTCTCAAGCATCTGTTAAACAAACAGGCATCAAATCCAAAGGCCGGCTCAACCCGAAGTTGAGAAGAACATCTAACCTCACCGTCAAGCATTTGTTAAACAAACAGGCATCGAACCCGAAGGCCGGCTCAACTTGAATTTGAGAAGAACATCTGACCTCACTGTCAGGCATCTGTTAAACAAATAGGCGTCGAACCCGAAGGGCGGCTCAACCCGAAGTTGATAAGAACATCTGACTTCGCCGTTAGGCATCTGTTAAACAAACAAGCATCGAACCCGAAGGCCAGCTCAACCCGAAGTTGATAGGAACATCTGACCTCGCCGTCTGGCATCTGTTAAACAAACAGGCATCGAACCTGAATGTTCGCTCAACATGAAGTTGAGAGGAACATTTGACATCACTGTCAAGCATCTGTTAAAAAAACAGGCATCAAATCCGAAGGTCGGCTTAACCCGAAGTTGAGAAGAACATTTGACCTCACTGTCAGGCATCTATTAATCAAACAGGCATCGAACCCGAAGGGCGGCACAACCCAAAGTTGATAAGAACATTAGACCTCTCCACCAGGCATCTGTTAAACAAACAGGCATCGAACCCGAAGGCCGGCTCAACTTGAAGTTGAGAAGAACATCTGACCTCACCGTCAGGCATCTGTTAAACAAACAGGCATCGAACCCGAAGGGCGGCTCAAACCGAAGTTGATAAGAACATCTGACTTTGCTGTTAGGCATCTGTTAAACAAACAGGCATCGAACCTGAAGGCCAGCTCAACCCAAAGTTGAGAAGAACATCTGACATTGCCGTCAGGCATCTCTTAAACAAATAGGCATCGAACCCGAAGGCCGCCTCAACACGAAGTTAAGAGAAACATCTGACCTCACCGTCAGGCATCTGTTAAACAAACAGGCATCGAACCTGAAGGTCGGCTCAACATGAAGTTGAGAGGAACATTTGACTTCACTGTCAAGCATATGTTAAACAAACAGGCATCAAATCTGAAGGCCGGCTAAACCCGAAGTTTAGAAGAACATCTGACCTCACCGTCAGGCATCTGTTAAACAAAAAGGCATTGAACCCGAAGGGCGGCTCAATCCGTAGTTGATAAGAACATTAGACCTCTCCGCCAGGAATCTGTTAAACAAACATGCATCAAACCCAAAGGGCGGCTCAACCAGAAGTTGATAAGAACATCTGACCTCGCCGTCAGGCATCTCTTAAACAAACAGACATCGAACCCGAAGGCCAGCTTAACACAAAGTTGAGAGGAACATCTGACCTCGACGTTAGGCATCTGTTAAACAAAAAGGCATCAAACCAGAAGGTCGGCTCAACATGAATTTGAGAGAAACATTTGACTTCACTGTCAAGCATCTGTTAAACAAACAGGCATCAAATCCGAAGGCCGGCTCAACCCAAAGTTGAGAAGAACATCTGACCTCACCGTTAGGCATCTGTTAAACAAACAGGCATCGAACCCGAAGACCGGCTCAACTTGAAATTGAGAAGAACATCTGACCTCACCGTCAGGCATCTGTTAAACAAACAGGCGTCGAACCCGAAGGGCGGCTCAACCCGAAGTTGATAAGAACATCTGACTTCGCCGTTAGGCATCTGTTAAACAAACAGGCATCGAACCCGAAGGCCAGCTCAACCCGAAGTTGATAGGAACATCTGACCTCGCTGTCAGGCATCTGTTAAACAAACAGACATCGAACCTGAATGTCGGCTCAACATAAAGTTGAGAGGAACATTTGACATCACTGTCAAGCATCTGTTAAAAAAAGAGGCATCAAATCCAAAGGTCGGCTCAAACCGAAGTTGAGAAGAACATCTGACCTCACCGTCAGGCATCTGTCAATCAAACAGGCATCGAACCCGAAGGGCGGCACAACCCAAAGTTGATAAGAACATTAGACCTCTCCACCAGGCATCTGTTAAACAAACAGGAATCGAACCCGAAGGCCGGCTCAACCCGAAGTTGAGAAGAACATTTGACCTTGCCGTTAGGCATCTGTTAAACAAACAGGCATCAAACCCGAAGGCCGTGTCAATCTTTAATTGAGAAGAACATCTGGCCTCGCCGTCAAACATCTGTTAAACAAACAGGCATCGAACCCGAAGGCCGGCTCAACTTGAAGTTGAGAAGAACATCTGACCTCACCATCAGGCATCTGTTAAACAAACAGGTATCGAACCCGGAGGGCGGCTCAACCCGAAGTTGATAAGAACATTAGACCTCTCTGCAAAGCATCTGTTAAACAAACAGGCATCAAACCCAAAGGCCGGCTCTACCAGAAGTTGATAAGAACATCTGACCTCGCTGTCAGGCATCTCTTAAACAAACAGACATCGAACCCGAAGCCCGACTCAACACGAAGTTGAGAGGAACATCTGACCTCGCCGTTAGGCATCTGTTAAACAAACAGGCATCAAACCTGAAGGTCGGCTCAACATGAAGTTGAGAGGAACGTTTGACTTCACTCTCAAGCATCTGTTAAACAAACAGGCATCAAATCCGAAGGCCGGCTCAACCCGAAGTTGAGAAGAACATCTGACCTCACCGTCAAGCATCTGTTAAACAAACGGGCATCGAACCCGAAGGCCGGCTCAACTTGAAGTTGAGAAGAACATCTGACCTCACCGTCAGGCATCTGTTAAACAAATAGGCGTCGAACCCGAAGGGCGGCTCAACCCGAAGTTGATATGAACATCTGACTTCGCCGTTAGGCATCTGTTAAACAAACAGGCATCGAACCCGAAGGCCAGCTCAACCCGAAGTTGATAGGAACATCTGACCTCGCCGTCTGGCATCTGTTAAACAAACAGGCATCGGACCTGAATGTCGGCTCAACATGAAGTTGAGAGGAACATTTGACATCACTGTCAAGCATCTGTTAAAAAAACAGGCGTCAAATCCGAACGTCGGCTTAACCCAAAGTTGAGAAGAACATCTGACCTCACTGTCAGGCATCTGTTAATCATACAGGCATAGAACCCGAAGGGCGGCACAACCCAAAGTTGATAAGAACATTAGACCTCTCCACCAGGCATCTATTAAACAAACAGGCATCGAACCCGAAGGCCGGCTCAACTTGAAGTTGAGAAGAACATCTGACCTCACCGTCAGGCATCTGTTAAACAAACAGGCATCGAACCTGAAGGCCAGCTCAACCCAAAGTTGATAAGAACATCTGACATTGCCGTCAGGCATCTCTTAAACAAATAAGCATCGAACCCGAAGGCCGGCTCAACACGAAGTTGAGAGAAACATCTGACCTCGCCGTCAGGCATCTGTTAAACAAACAGGCATTGAACCTGAAGGTCGGCTCAACATGAAGTTGAGAGGAACATTTGACTTCACTGTCAAGCATATGTTAAACAAACAGGCATCAAATCTGAAGGCCGGCTCAACCCGAAGTTGAGAAGAACATCTGACCTCACCGTCAGGCATCTGTTAAACAAACAGGTATCGAACCCGAAGGGCGGTTCAACCCGAAGTTGATAAGAACATTAGACCTCTCTACAAAGCATCTGTTAAACAAACAGGCATCAAACCCAAAGGTCGGCTCAACCAAAAGTTGATAAGAACATCTGACCTCGCTGTCAGGCATCTCTTAAACAAACAGACATCGAACCCGAAGCCCGGCTCAACACGAAGTTGAGAGGAACATCTGACCTCGCTGTTAGGCATCTGTTAAACAAACAGGCATCAAACCTGAAGGTCGGCTCAACATGAAGTTGAGAGGAACGTTTGACTTCACTCTCAAGCATCTGTTAAACAAACAGGCATCAAATCCGAAGGCCGGCTCAACCCGAAGTTGAGAAGAACATCTGACCTCACCGTCAAGCATCTGTTAAACAAACAGGCATCGAACCTGAAGGCCGGCTCAACTTGAATTTGAGAAGAACATCTTACCTCACCGTCAGGCATCTGTTAAACAAATAGGCGTCGAACCTGAAGGACGGCTCAACCCGAAGTTGATAAGAACATCTGACTTCGCCGTTAGGCATCTGTTAAACAAACAAGCATCGAACCCGAAGGCCAGCTCAACCCGAAGTTGATAGGAACATCTGACCTCGCCGTCTGGCATCTGTTAAACAAACAGGCATCGAACCTAAATGTTCGCTCAACATGAAGTTGAGAGGAACATTTGACATCACTGTCAAGCATCTGTTAAAAAAACAGGCATCAAATCCGAAGGTCGGCTTAACCCGAAGTTGAGAAGAACATCTGACCTCACTGTCAGGCATCTATTAATCAAACAGGCATCGAACCCGAAGGGCGGCACAACCCAAAGTTGATAAGAACATTAGACCTCTCCACCAGGCATCTGTTAAACAAACAGGCATCGAACCCGAAGGCCGGCTCAACTTGAAGTTGAGAAGAACATCTGACCTCACCGTCAGGCATCTGTTAAACAAACAGGCATCGAACCCGAAGGGCGGCTCAACCCGAAGTTGATAAGAACATCTGACTTTGCTGTTGGGCATCTGTTAAACAAACAGGCATCGAACCTGAAGGCCAGCTCAACCCAAAGTTGATAGGAACATCTGACATTGCTGTCAAGCATCTCTTAAACAAATAGGCATCGAACCCGAAGGCCGCCTCAACACGAATTTGAGAGAAACATCTGACCTCGCCGTCAGGCATCTGTTAAACAAACAGGCATCGAACCTGAAGGTCGGCTCAACACGAAGTTGAGAGGAACATTTGACTTCACTGTCAAGCATATGTTAAACAAACAGGCATCAAATCTGAAGGCCGGCTAAACCCGAAGTTTAGAAGAACATCTGACCTCACCGTCAGGCATCTGTTAAACAAAAAGGCATTGAACCCGAAGGGCGGCTCAATCCGTAGTTGATAAGAACATTAGACCTCTCCGCCAGGAATCTGTTAAACAGACATGCATCAAACCCAAAGGGCGGCTCAACCAGAAGTTGATAAGAACATCTGACCTCGCCGTCAGGCATCTCTTAAACAAACAGACATCGAACCCGAAGGCCAGCTCAACACAAAGTTGAGAGGAACATCTGACCTCGCCGTTAGGCATCTGTTAAACAAACAGGCATCAAACCAGAAGGTCGGCTCAACATGAATTTGAGAGAAACATTTGACTTCACTGTCAAGCATCTGTTAAACAAACAGGCATCAAATCCGAAGGCCGGCTCAACCCGAAGTTGAGAAGAACATCTGACCTCACCGTTAGGCATCTGTTAAACAAACAGGCATCGAACCCGAAGACCGGCTCAACTTGAAATTGAGAAGAACATCTGACCTCACCGTCAGGAATCTGTTAAACAAACAGGCGTCGAACCCGAAGGGCGGCTCAACCCGAAGTTGATAAGAACATCTGACTTCGCCGTTAGGCATCTGTTAAACAAACAGGCATCGAACCCGAAGGCCAGCTCAACCCGAAGTTGATAGGAACATCTGACCTCGCTGTCAGGCATCTGTTAAACAAACAGACATCGAACCTGAATGTCGGCTCAACATAAAGTTGAGAGGAACATTTGACATCACTGTCAAGCATCTGTTAAAAAAACAGGCATCAAATCCAAAGTTCGGCTCAAACCGAAGTTGAGAAGAACATCTGACCTCACCGTCAGGCATCTGTCAATCAAACAGGCATCGAACCCGAAGGGCGGCACAACCCAAAGTTGATAAAAACATTAGACCTCTCCACCAGGCATCTGTTAAACAAACAGGAATCGAACCCGAAGGCCGACTCAACCCGAAGTTGAGAAGAACATTTGACCTTGCCGTTAGGCCTCTGTTAAACAAACAGGCATCAAACCCGAAGGCCGTGTCAATCTTTAATTGAGAAGAACATCTGGCCTCGCCGTCAAACATCTGTTAAACAAACAGGCATCGAACCCGAAGGCCGGCTCAACTTGAAGTTGAGAAGAACATCTGACCTCACCATCAGGCATCTGTTAAACAAACAGGCATCGAACCAGAAGGGAGTCTCAACCCGAAGTTGATAAGAACATCTGATTTTGCCGTTAGGCATCTGTTAAACAAACAGGCATCGAACCTGAAGGCTAGCTCAACCCGAAGTTGATAAGAACATCTGACATCACCGTCAGGCATCTCTTTAACAAATAGGCATCGAACCCGAAGGCCAGCTCAACACGAAGTTGAGAAAAACATCTGACCTCGCCATCAGGCATCTGTTAAACAAACAGGCATCGAACCTGAAGGTCGGCTCAACATGAAGTTGAGAGGAACATTTGACTTCACTGTCAAGCATCTGTTAAACAAACAGGCATCAAATCCAAAGGCCGACTCAACCCGAAGTTGAGAAGAACATCTGACCTCACCGTCAGGCATCTGTTAAAGAAAAAGGCATCGAACCCGAAGGGAGGCTCAACCCGAAGTTGATAAGAACATTAGACCTCTCCGCCAGGAATCTGTTAAACAAACAGGCATCAAACCCAAAGGCCGGCTCAACCAGAAGTTGATAGGAATATCTGACCTCGCCGTCAGGCATCTCTTAAATAAACAGACATCGAACCCGAAGGTCGGCTCAACACGAAGTTGAGAGGAACATCTGACCTCGCCGTTAGGCATCTGTTAAACAAACAGGCATCAAACTGGAAGGTAGGCTCAACATGAAGTTGAGAGGAACATTTGACTTCACTGTCAAGTATCTGTTAAACAAACAGGCGTCAAATCCGAAGGCCGGCTCAACCCGAAGTTGAGAAGAACATCTGACCTCACCGTCAGGCATCTGTTAAACAAACAGGCATCGAACCCGAAGGCCGGCTCAACTTGAAGTTGAGAAGAACATCTGACCTCACCGTTAGGCATCTGTTAAACAAACAGGAGTCGAACCCGAAGGGCGGCTAAACCCGAAGTTAATAAGAGCATGTGAATTCGCCGTTTGGCATCTGTTAAACAAACAGGCATCGAACCCGAAGGCTAGCTCAACCCGAAGTTGATAAGAACATCTGACCTCCCCGTCAGGCATCTGTTAAACAAACAGGCATCGAACCTGAATGTCGGCTCAAGATGAAGTTGAGAGGAACATTTGACTTCACTGTCAAGCATCTGTTAAACAAACAGGCATCAAATCCGAAGGCCGGCTCAACCCGAAGTTGAGAAGAACATCTGACCTCACCGTCAGGCATCTGTTAAAGAAAAAGGCATCGAACCCGAAGGGCGGCTCAACCCGAAGTTGATAAGAACATTAGAACTATTTGCCAGGCATCTATTAAACAAACATGCATCAAACCCAAACGCCGGCTCAACCCGAAGTTGAGAAGAACATCTGACCTCACCGTCAGGCATCTGTTAAACAAACAGGCATCGAACCCGAAGGGCGGCTCAACCTGAAGTTGATAAGAACATCTGACTTCACCGTCAGGCATCTGTTAAACAAACAGGCATCAAACCTGAAGGCCGGCTCAGATGTTCTTCTTAATTAAGGTTTGAGACGACCTTCGGGTTTGATGCCTGTTTGTTTAACAGATGCCTAATGGTGAGGTCAAATGTTCTTCTCAACATCGGGTTGAGTCGGCCTTCGGGTTCGATGCCTGTTTGTTTAACAGATGCCTAGTGGAGAGGTCTAATGTTCTTATCAACTTCGGGTTGAGCCGCCCTTCGGGTTCTATGCCTGTTTGTTTAACAGATGCCTGACGGAGAGGTCAGATGTTCTTCTCAACTTCGGGTTGAGCCGGCCTTCGGATTTGATGCCTATTTGTTTAACAGATGCTTGACAGTGAAGTCAAATATTCCTCTCAACTTCATGTTGAGCCGACCGTGAGGTTCAATGCCTGTTTGTTTAATAGATGACTGACGGCGAGGTCAGATGTTCCTCTCAAGTTCGTGTTGAGCCGGCCTTCGGGTTCGATGCCTGTTTGTTTAACAGATGCCTGACGGCGAGGTCAAATGTTCTTATCAACTTTGGGTTGAGCCGGCCTTCGGGTTCGATGCCTGTTTGTTTAAAAGATGCCTGACGGCGAAGTCAGATGTTTTTATCAACTTTGGGCTGAGCCGCCCTTCGGGTTCGATGCCTGTTTGTTTAAGAGATGCCTGACGGCGAGGTCAGATGTTTTTATAAACTTCGGGTTGAGCCGGCCTTCGGGTTCGATGCCTGTTTGTTTAACAGATGCCTGACGGAAAAGTCATATGTTCTTCTAGACTCCGTGTTGTGCCGGGATTCGGGTTTGATGCCTGTTTGTTTAACAGATGCCTGGCGGTAAGGTCAGATGTTCTTCTCAACTTCAAGTTGAGCCGGCCTTCGGGTTCGATGCCTGTTTGTTTAACAGATGTTTGACAGCGAGGTCAGATGTTCTTCTTAATTAAGGATTGAGAGGGCCTTCAGGTTCGATGCCTGTTTGTTTAACAGATGCCTGGCGGAGAGGTCTAATGTTCTTATCAACTTCGGTTTGAGTCGCCCTTCGGTTTCAATGCCTATTTGTTTAACAGATGCCTGACGGTGAGGTCAGATGTTCTTCTCAACTTCGAGTTGAGCCGGCCATCGAATTTGATGCCTGTTTCTTTAACAGATGCTTGACAGTGAAGTCAGATGTTCCTCTCAACTTCATGTTGAGCTGAACTTCAGGTTCGATGCCTGTTTGTTTAATAGATGCCTGACGGCGAGGTCAGATGTTCCTCTCAACTTCGTGTTGAGCCGGTATTCGGGTTTGATGCCTGTTTGTTTAAGAGACGCCTGACGGTGAGGTCAGATGTTCTTATCAACTTCGTGTTGAGCCGCCCTTCGGGTTCGATGCCTATTTTTTTAACATATGCCTGACATTGAGGTCAGATGTTCTTTTCAACTTCGGGTTGAGCCGGCCTTCAGATTTGATGCCTGTTTGTTTAACAGATGCCTGACATCGATGTCAGATGTTCCTCTCAACTTCGTGTTGAGCCGGTCTTCGGGTTCGATGCCTGTTTATTTAACAAATGCCTGACGGGGAGGTCATTTGTTCTTATCAACTTCGGGTTGAGCCTCCCTTCGGGTTCGATGCCTGTTTGTTTAACAGATGTTTGACGGCGAGATCAGATGTTCTTCTCAACTAAGGGTTGAGACGGCCTTCGGGTTTGATGCCTGTTTGTTTAACAGATGCCTGACGGGGAGGTCAGATGTTCTTCTCAACTTCGGGTTGAGCCGGCCTTCGGATTTTATGCCTGTCTGTTTAACAGATGCTTGACAGTGACGTCAAATGTTCCTCTCAACTTCATGCTGAGCCGACCTTCAGGTCCAATGCCTGTTTGTTTAATAGATGCCTGACGGCGAGGTCAGATGTTCCTCTCAACTTCGTGTTAAGTCGTCCTTCGGGGTCGATGCCTGTTTGTTTAACAGATGTCTGATGGCGAAGTCAGATGTTCTTATCAACTTCGGGTTGAGCCGCCCTTCGGGTTCGATGGCTGTTTGTTTAAGAGATGCCTGACGGCTTGGTCAGACGTTCTTATCAAATTCGAGTTGAGCCGACCTTCGGGTTCGATGCCTCTTTATTTAACAGATGCCTGACAACGAAGTCAGATGTTCTTCTCAACTTCGTGTTGTGCCGGCCTTCGGGTTCGATGCCTATTTGTTTAACAGATGCCTGACGGTGAGGTCAGATGTTCTTCTCAACTTCAAGTTGAGCCGGCCTTCGGGTTCGATTCCTGTATGTTTAATAGATGTTTGACAGCGAGGTCAGATGTTCTTCTCAATTAAGGATTAAGGGGGCCTTCGGGTTCGATGCCTGTTTGTTTAACAGATGCCTGACGGTGAGGTCAGATGTTCTTCCCAACTTCGTGTTGAGCCGGCCTTCGGATTTGATGCCTCTTTGTTTAACAGATGCTTGACAGTGAAGTCAAATGTTCCTCTCAACTTCATGTTGAGTCGACCTTCAGGTTCGATGCCTGTTTCTTTAACAGATGCCTGACGGCGAGGTCAGATGTTCCTCTAACCTTCGTGTTGAGCCGGCCTTCGGGTTCGATGCCTGTTTGTTTAAGAGATGCCTGACGGCGAGGTCAGATGTTCTTATCAACTTTAGGTTGAGCCGCCCTTCGGGTTCGATGCCTGTTTGTTTAACAGATGTTTGACGTCGAGGTCAGATGTTCTTCTCAATTAGGGATTGAGACAGCCTTAGGGTTCAATGCCTGTTTATTTAACAGGTGCCAGACGACGATGTCAAATGTTCTTCTCAACTATGGGTTGTGTCGGCCTTCGGGATCGATGCCTATTTGTTTAACAGATGCCTGACGGAGAGGTCTAATGTTCTTATCAACTTCGGGTTGATCCGCCCTTCAGGTTCGATGCCTGTTTGTTTAACAGATGCCTGACGGTGAGGTCAGATGTTCTTTTCAACTTCGGGTTGAGTCGGCCTTGGGATTTGATGCCTGTTTGTTTAATAGATGCTTGACAGTGAAATAAGATGTTCCTCTAAACTTCGTGTTGAGCCGGCCTTCGGGTTCGATTCCTGTTTGTTTAAAAGATGCCTGACGGGGAGGTCAGATGTTCTTATCAACTTCGGGTTGAGCCGCCCTTCGGGTTCGATGCCTGTTTGACGGCGAGATCAGATGTTCTTCTCAACTAAGGGTTAAGACGGCCTTCGGGATTGATGCCTGTTTGTTTAACAGATGCCTGGCGGGGAGGTTAGATGTTCTTCTCAACTTCGGGTTGATTCGACCTTCGGGTTCCACATATTTTAGTTTAACAGATGCCTGACGGCGAGGTCAGATTTTCCTCTCAAGTTCGTGTTGAGCCGGCCTTCGGGTTCGATGCCTGTTTGTTTAACAGATGCCTGACAGTGAGGTCAGATGTTCTTCTCAACTTCAAATTGAGCCGACCTTCAGCTTCAATCCCTGTTTGTTTAACAGATGTTTGACGGCGAGGTCAGATGTTCTTCTTAATTATGGATTGAGCCGGCCTTCGGGTTCGATGCCTGTTTGTTTAACAGATGCCTGGCGAAGAGGTCAAATGTTTATCTCAACTTCGGGTTGAGCCGCCCTTCTGGTTTGATGCCTGTTTGTTTAACAGATGCCTGACGGTGAGGTCAGATGTTCTTCTCAAATTCGAGTTGAGCTGGCCTTCGGATTTGATGCCTGTTTGTTTAACAGATGCTTGACAGTGAAGTCAAATGTTCCTCTCAACTTCTTGTTGAGTCGACCTTCAGGTTCAATGCCTATTTGTTTAACAGATGCCTGACGGCGAGGTAAGATGTTCCTCTCAACTTCCTGTTGAGCTGGCCTTCGGGTTCGATGCCTGTTTGTTTAACAGATGCCTGACGGCGAGGTCAGATGTTCTTATCAACTTCGGGTTGAGTCTCCCATCGGGTTCGATGCCTGTTTGTTTAAGAGACGACTGACGGTGAGGTCATATGTTATTATCAACTTCGGGTTGAGCCGGCCTTCGGGTTCGATGCCTGTTTGTTCAACAGATGCCTGACGGCGAAGTCATATGTTCTTATCAACTTCGGGTTGGGCCACCCTTTGGGTTCGATGCCTGTTTGTTTAACAGATGCCAGACGGTAAGGTCAGATGTTCTTCTCAACTTCAAGTTGAGCCGGCCTTCGGGTTCGATTTCTGTTTGTTTAACAGATGCTTGACAGCGATGTCAGATGTTCTTCTCAAATAAGGATTGAGACGGCCTTCGGGTTCGATGCCTGTTTGTTTAACAGATGCCTAACAGCGAGGTCAAATGTTCTTATCAACTTCGGGTTGAACCAGCCTTCGGGTTCGATGCTTGTTTGATTAACAGATGTCTGGAGGAGAGGTCTAATGTTCTTATCAACTTTGGGTTGGGCCGCCCTTCGAGTTCGATGCCTGTCTGTTTTACAGATGCCTGACGGTGAGGTCAGATGTTCTTCTCAACTTCGGGTTGAGCCGGCCTTCGGATTTGATGCCTATTTGTTTAACATATGCTTGACAGTGAAGTCAAATGTTCCTCTACACTTCATGTTGAGCCTACCTTCAGGTTCGATGCCTGTTTGTTTAACAGATGCCTGACGGAGAGGTCAGATGTTCCTCTCAACTTCGTGTTGAGCCGGCCTTCAGGTTCGATGCCTATTTGTTTAACAAATGCCTGACAGCAAGGTCAGATGTTCTTATCAACTTCGGGTTGAGCCGGCCTTCGGGTTCGATGCCTGTTTTTTTAACAGATGCCTGACGGCGAAGTCAGATGTTCTTATCAACTTTGGGTTGAGCCGCCCTTTGGGTTCGATGTCTGTTTCTTTAACAGATGCCTGACGGTGAAAACTAATTTTCTTCTCCACTTCGTGTTGAGCCGACCTTCGAGTTCGATGCCTGTTTGTTTAACAGATGCCAGACGGCGAGGTCAGATGTTCTTATCAACTCCGGGTTGAGCCGGCCTTCGGGTTCGATGCCTGTTTGTTTAAAAGATGCCTGACAGCGAGGTCATATGTTCCTCTCAACTTCGTGTTGAGCCGGCCTTCGGGTTCGATGCTTGTTTGTTTAACAGATGTCTGACGGTGATGTCAGATGTTCTTCTAAACTTGGGTTGAGTAGGCCTTCGGGTTCGATGCCTGTTTATTTAACAGATGCCTAATGGAGAGGTCTAATGTTCTTATCAACTTCGGGTTGATCCGCCCTTCTGGTTCCATGCCTAATTGTTTAACAGATGTCTGACGGTGATGCCAAATTTTCTTCTCAACTTCATGTTGAGCCGGCCTTCGGGTTCGATGCCTGTTTGTTTAACAGATGTCTGACGGCGATGTCAAATGTTCTTCTCAACTTCGTGTTGTGCCGGCCTTCGGGTTCGATGCCTGTTTGTTTAACTAATGCCTGATGGGGAGGCCAGATGTTCCTCTCAACTTCAAGGTGAGCCGGCCTTCGGGTTCGATACCTGTTTGTTTAACAGATGTTAAACAGTGAGGTCAGATGTTCTTCTCAACTAAGGGTTCAGACGGCCTTCGGGTTTGATGCCTAATTGTTTAACAGATGCCTGACGGCGAGGTCAGATGTTCTTCTCAACTTCGGATTGAGCCGACCTTCTGGTTTCACACCTTTTTGTTTAACAGATGCCTGACGGTGATGTCAGATGTTCCTCTCAGATTCGTGTTGAGCCGCCCTTGGGGTTCGATGCCTGTTTGTTTAACAGATGCCTGGCAGCTAGTTCAGATGTTCTTCTCAACTTCGGGTTGAGCCGGCCTTCGGGTTTGATTCCTGCTTGTTTAACTAATGAATGTAAGCAAGGTCGGTTGTTCTTCTCAACTTCGGGTTGAGCCGCCCTTCGGGTTCGATGCCTGTTTGTTTAACAGATGCCTGACGGTGAGGTCAGATGTTCTTCTAGACTTCAAGTTGATCCGGCCTTCGGGTTCGATGCCTGATTGTTTAATAGATGCTTGATACTTAAGTCAAATCTTCCTCTCAACTTCATGTTGAGCCGACCTTCAGGTTCGATGCCTGTTTGTTTAACAGATGCCTGACGGCGAGGTCAGATGTTCCTCTCAACTTCGTGTTGAGCCGACCTTCAGGTTCGATGCCTGTTTGTTTAACAGATGCCTGACAACGAGGTCAGATGTTTTAATCAACTTCGGGTTGAGCCGGCCTTCGGGTTCGATGCCTGTTTGTTTAATAGATGCCTGACGGCGCTGTCAGATGTTCTTATCAACGTCGGGTTGAGCCGCTCTTCGGGTTCGATGCCTGTTTGTTTAAGAGATGCCTGACGACGAGGTGATATGTTCTTATCAACTTGGGGTTGAGCCGGTCTTCGAGTTCGATGCCTGTTTGTTTAACATATGCCTAACGGCGAAGTCAGATGTTCTTATCAACTTCTTGTTGAGCCGCCCTTCGGGTTCGATGCTTGTTTGTCTAACAGATGTTTGACAGCGAGGTCAGATGTTCTTCTCAACTTCGGATTGAGCCGGCCTTCTGGTTTCACACCTTTTCGTTTAACAGATGCCTGACGGCGAGGTCAGATGTTCCTCTCAACCTCGTGTTGAGCCGGCCTTCGGGTTCGATACCTGTTTGTTTAACAGATGCCTGGCGGAGAGGTCTAATGTTCTTATAAACTTCGGGTTGAGCCGCCCTTCGGGTTCGATGCCTGTTTGTTTAACAGATGCCTGACAGTGAGGTTAGATGTTCTTCTCAACTTCGGGTTGAGTCGGCCTTCGGATTTGATGCCTGCTTGTTTAACAAATGCTTGACAGTGAAGTCATATGTTCCTCTCAACTTCATGTTGAGCTGACGTTCAGGTTCGATACCTGTTTGTTTAACAGATGCCTGACGGCGAGGTCAGATTTTCCTCTCAACATCGTGTTGGCCGCCTTTCTGGTTCGATGCCTGTTTGTTTAATAGATGCATGACGGTAAGGTCAGATGTTCTTCTCAACTTCGTGTTGAGCCGGCCTTCAGGTTCGATGCCTGTTTGTTTAACAGATGCCTGACGACGAGGTCAGATGTTTTAATCAACTTCGGGATGAGCCGGCCTTCGGGTTCGATGCCTGTTTGTTTAATAGATGCCTGACGGTGCTGTCAGATGTTCTTATCAACGTCGGGTTGAGTCGCCCTTCGGGTTCGATGCCTGTTTGTTTAAGAGATGCCTGACGGCGAGGTCATATGTTCTTATCAACTTCGGGTTGAGCCGGCGTTCGAGTTCGATGCCTGTTTGTTTAACATATGCCTAACGGTGAAGTCAGATGTTCTTATCAACTTCTTGTTGAGCCGCCCTTCGGGTTCGATGCTTGTTTGTCTAACAGATGTTTGACAGCGAGGTCAGATGTTCTTCTCAACTTCGGATTGAGCCGGCCTTCTGGTTTCACACCTTTTCGTTTAACAGATGCCTGACGGCGAAGTCAGATGTTCCTCTCAACTTCGTGTTGAGACGGTCTTCGGATTCGATACCTGTTTGTTTAACAGATGCCTGGCGGAGAGGGCTAATGTTCTTATAAACTTCGGGTTGAGCCGCCCTTCGGGTTCGATGCCTGTTTGTTTAACAGATGCCTGACAGTGAGGTCAGATGTTCTTCTCAACTTCGGGTTGAGTCGGCCTTCGGATTTGATGCCTGCTTGTTTAACAAATGCTTGACAGTGAAGTCATATGTTCCTCTCAACTTCATGTTAGGATGACGTTCAGGTTCGATACCTGTTTGTTTAACAGATGCCTGACGGCGAGGTCAGATTTTCCTCTCAACATCGTGTTGAGCCGCCCTTCGAGTTCGATGCCTGTTTGTTTAACAGATGCCTGACGGCGAGGTCAGATGTTCTTATCAACTTCGGGTTGAGCCGGCCTTCGGGGTCGATGCCTGTTTGTTTAACAAATGCCTGACGTCGAAGTCAGATGTTTTTATCAACTTCGGGTTGAGCCGCCCTTCGGTTTCGATGCCTGTTTATTTAAGAGATGCCTGACAGCAAGGTCAGATGTTCTTATTAACTTCAGGTTGAGCCGGCCTTCGGGTTCGATGCCTGTTTGTTTAACAGATGCCTAACGGCGAAGTCAGATGTTCTTATCCACTTCGGGTTGAGCCGCCCTTCTGGTTCAATGCATGTTTGTTTAACAGATGTCTGATGGCGAGGTCAGATGTTCTTATCAACTTCGGCTTGAGCCGGCCTTCGCGTTCGATGCCTGTTTTAACAAATGCCTGACGGCGAAGTCAGATGTTCTTATCAACTTCAGGTTGAGCCGCCCTTCGGGTTCGATGCCTGTTTGTTTAACACAGGCCTGACGGGGAGGTCAGATGTTCTTCTCAACTTCGGGTTGAGCAGACCTTCGAGTTCGATCCCTGTTTGTTTAACAGATGCCTGACGGTGAGGTCAGATATTCCTCTCAACTTCATGTTGAGCCGCCTTCGGGTTCGATGCCTGTTTGTTTGATAGTTACCTGACGGCGAGGTCAGATGTTCTTCTCGATGTCGTGTTGTACCGGCCTTCGGGTTCGATGCCGGTTTGTTTAACTAATGCCTGATGGAGAGGTCAGATGTTCCTCTCAACTTCGAGGTGAGCCGGCCTTCGGGTTCGATACCTGTTTGTTTAATAGATGTTTGACGGCGAGGTCAGATGTTCTTCTCAACTAAGGGTTCAGTTGGCCTTCGAGTTTGATCCCTAATTGTTTAACAGTTACCTGACGGCAAGGTCAGATGTTCTTCTCTACTACGGATTGAGCCGGCCTTCTGGTTTCACACCTTTTTGTTTAACAGATGCCTGATGGCGAGGTCAGATGTTCTTCTCAACTTCGGGTTGAGCCGGCCTTCGGGTTCGAAGCCTGTTTGTTTAACAGATGCCAGGCGGCTAGGTCGGATGTTCTTCTCAACTTCGGGATGAGTCGGCCATCAAATTTGATGTATGTTTGTTTAACATATGCCTGAGAGCGAGTTTAAATGTTCTTCTCAACTTCGTGTTGTGCTGGCCTTCGGATTCAATGTCTGTTTATTTAACTAATTCCTGATGGGGAGGTCAGATGTTCCTCTCAACTTCAAGTTGAGCCGGCCTTCGGGTTCGATGCTTGTTTGTTTAACAGATGTTTGACGACGAGGTCAGATGTTCTTCTCAATTAAGGATTCAGAGGGCCTTCGGGTTCGATGCCTGTTTGTTTAACAGATGCCTGACGACGAGGTCAAATGTTCTTCTCAACTTCGGGTTCGATGCCTGTTTGTTTAACAGATGCCTGACGACGAGGTCTAATGTTCTTATCAACTTTGGGTTGAGCCGCCCTTCGGGTTCGATGCCTGCTTGTTTAACAGATGCATGACGGTGAGGTCAGGTGTTCTTCTCAACTTCGGGTTGAGCCGGCCTTCGGACTTGATGCCTGTTTGTTTAACAGATGCTTGAAGTTGAAGTCAAATTTTCCTCTCAACTTCATGTTGAGCCGACCTTCAAATTCGATGCCTGTTTGTTTAATAGATGCCTGACGGTGAGGTCAGATATTCCTCTCAACTTCGTGTTGAGCCGACCTTCGGGTTCGATGCCTGTTTGTTTAAGAGATTCCTAACGACGAAGTCTAATGTTCTTATCAACTTCGGGTTGAGCCGCCCTTTGGGTTCGATGCCAGTTTGTTTAACAGATGCCTGACATCGAAATCAGATGTTCTTATCAACTTCGGGTTGAGCTGCCCTTCAAGTTTGATGCCTGTTTGTTTAAGAGATGCCTGACAGCAAGGTCAGATGTTCTTATCAACTTCGGGTTGAGCCAGCCTTTGGATTCGATGCCTGTTTGTTTAACAGATGCCTGACGGTGAAGTCAGATGTTCTTATCAACTTCGGGTTGAGCCGCCCTTCGGGTTCGATGCCTGTTTGTTTAACAGATGCCTGAAGGCGAGGTCAGATGTTCTTATCAACTTCGGGTTGAGCCGGCCTTCGGGTTCGATGCCTATTTTAACAGATGCCTGACGGTGAAGTCAGATGTTCTTATCAACTTCATGTTGAGCCGCCCTTCGGGTTCGATGCCTGTTTGTTTAAAAGATGCTTGATGGGGAGGTCAGATGTTCTTCTCAACTTCGGGTTGAACCGACCTTCGGGTTCGATCCATGTTTGTTTAATAGATGCCTGACGGCGAGGTCAGATGTTCCTCTCAACTTCGTGTTAAGCCGGCCTTCGGATTCGATGCCTGTTGGTTTAACAGATGCCTGACTGCGAGTTAGATGTTCTTCTCAACTTCGTGTTGTGCCGGCTTTCGGGTTCGATGCCTGTTTGTTTAACTAATGCCTGATGCGGAGGTCAGATGTTCTTCTCAACTTCAAGGTGAGCCGACCTTCGGGTTCAATACCTGTTTGTTTAACAGATGTTTGACAACGAGGTTAGATGTTCTTCTCAACTAAGGGTTCAGATGGCCTTCAAGTTTGATGCCTAATTGTTTAACAGATGCCTGACAGCGAGGTCAGATGTTCTTCTCAACTTCGGATTGAGACGGCCTTCTGGTTTCACACCATTTTGTTTAACAGATGCCTGATGGGGAGGTCAGATGTTTTTCTCAACTTCGGGTTGAGTCGGCCTTTGGTATGATGCCTGTTTGTTTAACTAATTCCTGATGGGGAGGTCAAATGTTCCTCTCAACTTCAAGTTGAGCCGGCCTTCGGGTTCGATGCCTGTTTGTTTCACAGATGTTTGACAGCGAGGTCAGATGTTCTTCTCAATTAAGGATTGAGAGGGCCTTCGGGTTCGATGCCTATTTGTTTAACAAATGCCTAACGACGAGGTCAAATGTTCTTCTCAACTTCGAGTTGAGCCGGCCTTCGGGTTCGATGCTTGTTTGTTTAACAAATGCCTGGCAGAGAGGTCTAATGTTCTTATCAACTTCGGGTTGAGCTACCCTTCGGGTTCGATGCCTGTTTGTTTAAGAGATGCCTGATGGTGAGGTCAGATGTTCTTCTCAACTTCGGGTTGAGTCGGCCTTCGGATTTGATGCCTGTTTGTTTAACAGATGCTTCACAGTGAAGTCAAATGTTCCTCTCAACTTCATGTTGAGCCGACCTTCAGGTTCGATGCCTAATTGTTTAACAAATGCCTGACGGCGAAGTTAGATGTTTTATCAACTTTTGGTTGAGCCTCCCTTCGGGTTCGATGTCTGTTTGTTTAAGAGATTCCTGACGGCGAGGTCAGATGTTCTTATCAACTTTAGGTTGAGCCGCCCTTCGGGTTCGATGCCTGTTTGTTTGATAGATACCTGACGGCGAAGTCAGATGTTCTTATCAACTTCGGGTTGAGCCAGCCTTCGGATTCGATGCCTGTTTGTTTAACAGATGCCTGACGGTGAAGTCATATGTTCTTATCAACTTCGGGTTGAGCCGCCCTTCGGGTTCGATGCCTGTTTGTTTAATAGATGCCTGACGGCGAGGTCAGATGTTTCTCTCAATTCGTGTTGAGCCGGCCTTCGGGTTCGATGCCTATTTTAACAGATGCCTGACGGTGAAGTCTTATGTTCTTATCAACTTCGGGTTGAGCCGCCCTTTGGGTCCAATGCCTGTTTGTTTAACAGATGCTTGACGGTGAGGTCAGATGTTCTTCTCAACTTCGGGTTGAGTCGGCCTTCGGATTTGATGCCTGTTTGTTTAACAGATGCTTAACAGTGAAGTCAAATGTTCCTCTCAACTTCATGTTGAGCCGACCTTCGGGTTCGATCCATGTTTGTTTAACAGATGCCTGACGGCGAGGTCAGATGTTCCTCTCAACTTCGTGTTAAGCCGGCCTTCGGGTTCGATGCCTGTTTGTTTAACAGATGCTTGACGGCGAGGTTAGATGTTCTTCTCAACTTCGTGTTGTGCCGGCCTTCGGGTTCGATGCCTGTTTGTTTAACTAATGCCTGATGCGGAGGTCAGATGTTCCTCTCAACTTCAAGGTGAGCCGACCTTCGGGTTCAATACCTGTTTGTTTAACAGATTTTTGACAACGAGGTTAGATGTTCTTCTCAATTAAGGGTTCAGATGGCCTTCAAGTTTGATGCCTAATTGTTTAACAGATGCCTGACGGCAAGGTCAGATGTTCTTCTCAACTTCGGATTGAGACGGCCTTCTGGTTTCAAACCATTTTGTTTAACAGATGCCTGATGGCGAGGTCAGATGTTCTTCTCAACTTCGGGTTGAGTCGGCCTTTGGTTCGATGCCTGTTTGTTTAACTAATTCCTGATGGGGAGGTCAGATGTTCCTCTCAACTTCAAGTTGAGCCGGCCTTCGGGTTCGATGCCTGTTTGTTTAACAGATGTTTGACGGCGAGGTCAGATGTTCTTCTCAATTAAGGATTGAGAGGGCCTTCGGGTTCGATGCCTATTTGTTTAACAGATGCCTAACGACGAGGTCAAATGTTCTTCTCAACTTCGAGTTGAGCCGGCCTTCGGGTTCGATGCCTGTTTGTTTAACAATTGCCTGGCGGAGAGGTCTAATGTTCTTATCAACTTTGGGTTGAGCTACCCTTCGGGTTCGATGCTTGTTTGTTTAAGAGATGCCTGACGGTGAGGATAGATGTTCTTCTCAACTTCGGGTTGAGTTGGCCTTCGGATTTGATGCCTGTTTGTTTAACAGATGCTTGACAGTGAAGTCAAATGTTCCTCTCAACTTCATGTTGAGCCGACCTTCAGGTTCGATTCCTAATTGTTTAACAGATGCCTGACGGCGAAGTTAGATGTTCTTATCAACTTTTGGTTGAGCCTCCCTTCGGGTTCGATGTCTGTTTGTTTAAGAGATTCCTGACGGCGAGGTCAGATGTTCTTATCAACTTCAGGTTGAGTCGGCCTTCGGGTTCGATGCCTGTTTGTTTGATAGATACTTGACGGCGAAGTCAGATGTTCTTATCAACTTCGAGTTGAGCCGCCCTTCGGGTTCGATGCCTGTTTGTTTAACAGATGCCTAACGGCGAAGTCAGATGTTCTTATCAACTTCGGGTTGAGCCGCCCTTCGGGTTCGATGTCTGTTTGTTTAACGGATGCCTGACGGTGAGGTCAGATGTTCTTCTCAACTTCGGGTTGAGCCAGCCTTCGGATTTGATGCCTGTTTTTTTAACAAATGCTTGACAATGAAGTCAAATTTTCCTCTCAACTTCATGTTGAGCCGACCTTCAAGTTTGATGCCTGTTTGTTTAATAGATGCCTGACGGCGAGGTCAGATGTTTCTCTCAATTCGTGTTGAGCTGACCTTCGGGTTCGATGCCTGTTTGTTTAAGAGATGCCTGACGGCGAGGTCTTATGTTCTTATCAACTTCGGGTTGAGCCGCCCTTTGGGTCCGATGCCTGTTTGTTTAACAGATGCTTGACGGTGAGGTCAGATGTTCTTCTCAACTTCGGGTTGAGCCGGCCTTCGGATTTGATGCCTGTTTGTTTAATAGATTCTTGACAGTGAAGTCAAATGTTCCTCTCAACTTCATGTTGTGCCAACCTTCAGGTTCGATGCCTGTTTGTTTAAGAGATGCTTGACGGCGAGGTGAGATGTTCTTCTCAATTTCGGGTTGAGCCGGCCTTTCAGTTCCACACCTTTTTGTTTAACAGATGCCTGACAGCGAGGTCAGATGTTATTCTCAACTTCGGGTTGAGCCGACCTTTGGGTTCGATGCCTGTTTGTTTAACAGATGTCTGGCGGCTAGGTCAGATGTTCTTCTCAACTTTGGGTTCAGCCGACCTTTGGGTTCGATTCCTGTTTGTTTAACTAATGCCTGGCAGCGAGGTCGGATGTTCTTCTCAACTTTTGGTTGAGTCGGCCTTCGGATTTGATGCTTGTTTGTTTAACTAATGCCTGATGGGGAGGTCAGATGTTCCTCTCAACTTCAAGTTGAGTCGGCCTTCGGGTTCGATTCCTATTTGTTTAACAGATGTTTGACGTCGAGGTCAGATGTTCTTCTCAATTAAGGATTGAGACAGCCTTCAGATTCGATGCCTGTTGATTTAACAGGTGCCTGACGATGATGTTAAATATTCTTCTCAACAACGGGTTGAGCCGGCCTTCGGGTTCAATGCCTGTTTGTTTAATTGATGCCTGACGGAGAGGTCTAACATTCTTATCAACTTCGGGTTGATCCGCCCTTCAGGTTCGATGCCTGTTTGTTTAACAGATGCCTGACGGTGAGGTCAGATATTCTTCTCAACTTCGGGTTGAGTCGGCCTTCGGATTTGATGCCTGTTTGTTTAACAGATGCTTGACAGTGAAGTCAAATGTTCCTCTCAACTTCATGTTGAGCCGACCTTCAGGTTCGATGCATGTTTATTTAACAGATGCCTGACAGCGAGGTCAGATGTTCCTCTCAACTTCGTGTTGAGCCGGCCTTCGGATTTGATGCCTCCTTGTTTAACAGATTCTTGACAGTGAAGTCAAATATTCCTCTCAACTTCATGTTGAGCCGACCTTCAGGTTCGATGTCTGTTTGTTTAACAGATGCCTGACGGTGAGGTCAGATGTTCTTATCAACTTCGGGTTGACCTGCTCTTCGGGTTCGATGCATGTTTGTTTAACAGATGCATGATGGTGAGGTCAGATGTTCTTCTCAACTTCGGGTTGAGCCAGCTTTCAGATTTGATGCCTGTTTGCTTAACAGATGCTTGACAGTGAAGTCAAATATTCCTCTCAACTTCATGTTAAGCCGATCTTCAAGTTTGATTCCTGTGTGCTAAATAGATGCCTGACGGCGAGGTCAGATGTTTCTCTCAACTTCGTGTTGAGCCGACCTTCGGGTTCGATGCCTGTTTGTTTAAGAGATGCCTGACGGCGAGGTCTAATGTTCTTATCAACTTCGGATTGAACCGCCCTTTGGGTTCGATGCCTGTTTGTTTAACAGATGCTTGACAGTGAGGTCAGATGTTCTTCTCAACTTCGGGTTGAACCGGCCTTCGGATTTGATGCCTGTTTGTTTAACAGATGCTTGACAGTGAAGTCAAATGTTCCTCTCAACTTCATGTTGAGCCGACCTTCAGGTTCGATGCATGTTTATTTAACAGATGCCTGACAGCGAGGTCAGATGTTCCTCTCAACTTCGTGTTGAGCCGGCCTTCGGATTTGATGCCTCCTTGTTTAACAGATTCTTGACAGTGAAGTCAAATATTCCTCTCAACTTCATGTTGAGCCGACCTTCAGGTTCGATGTCTGTTTGTTTAACAGATGCCTGACGGTGAGGTCAGATGTTCTTATCAACTTCGGGTTGACCTGCTCTTCGGGTTCGATGCATGTTTGTTTAACAGATGCATGATGGTGAGGTCAGATGTTCTTCTCAACTTCGGGTTGAGCCAGCTTTCAGATTTGATGCCTGTTTGCTTAACAGATGCTTGACAGTGAAGTCAAATATTCCTCTCAACTTCATGTTAAGCCGATCTTCAAGTTTGATTCCTGTGTGCTAAATAGATGCCTGACGGCGAGGTCAGATGTTTCTCTCAACTTCGTGTTGAGCCGACCTTCGGGTTCGATGCCTGTTTGTTTAAGAGATGCCTGACGGCGAGGTGTAATGTTCTTATCAACTTCGGATTGAACCGCCCTTTGGGTTCGATGCCTGTTTGTTTAACAGATGCTTGACAGTGAGGTCAGATGTTCTTCTCAACTTCGGGTTGAACCGGCCTTCGGATTTGATGCCTGTTTGTTTAATAGATGCTTGACAGTGAAGTCAAATGTTCCTCTCAACTTCATGTTGAGCCAACCTTCAGGTTCGATGCCTGTTTGTTTAACAGATGCTTGACGGCGATGTGAGATGTTCTTCTCAATTTCGGGTTAAGCTGGACTTTGGGTTCCACACCTTTTTGTTTAACAGATGCCTGACAGAGAGGTTAGATGTTCTTCTCAACTTCGGGTTGAGCCGGCCTTTGGGTTCGATGCCTGTTTGTTTAACAAATGTCTGGCGGCTAGGTCAGATGTTCTTCTCAACTTCGAGTTCAGCCGGCCTTCGGGTTCGATTCCTGTTTGTTTAACTAATGCCTGGCAGCAAGGTCGGATGTTCTTCTCAACTTCGCATTTAGTCGGCCTTCGGATTTGATGCTTGTTTGTTTAACTAATGCCTGATGGGGAGGTCAGATGTTCCTCTCAACTTCAAGTTGAGCCGGCCTTCGGGTTCGATTCCTGTTTGTTTAACAGATGTTTGACGTCGAGGTCAGATGTTCTTCTCAATTAGGGATTGAGACAGCCTTAGGGTTCAATGCCTGTTTATTTAACAGGTGCCAGACGACGATGTCAAATGTTCTTCTCAACTATGGGTTGTGTCGGCCTTCGGGTTCGATGCCTATTTGTTTAACAGATGCCTGACGGAGAGGTCTAATGTTCTTATCAACTTCGGGTTGATCCGCCCTTCAGGTTCGATGCCTGTTTGTTTAACAGATGCCTGACGGTGAGGTCAGATGTTCTTCTTAACTTCGGGTTGAGTCGGCCTTCGGATTTGATGCCTGTTTGTTTAACAGATGCTTGACAATGAACTCAAATGTTCCTCTCAACTTCATGTTGAGCCGACCTTCAGGTTCGATGCATGTTTATTTAACAGATGCCTGACGGCGAAGTCAGATGTTCCTCTCAACTTCGGGTTGAGCCAGCCTTCGGATTTGATGCCTGTTTGTTTAACAAATGCTTGACAATGAAGTCAAATTTTCCTCTCAACTTCATGTTGAGCCGACCTTCAAGTTTGATGCCTGTTTGTTTAATAGATGCCTGACGGCAAGGTCAGATGTTTCTCTCAACTTCGTGTTGAGCCGACCTTCGGGTTCGATGCCTGTTTGTTTAAGAGATGCCTGACGGCGAGGTCTTATGTTCTTATCAACTTCGGGTTGAGCCGCCCTTTGGGTTCGATGCCTGTTTGTTTAAAAGATGCTTGACGGTGAGGTCAGATGATCTTCTCAACTTCGGGTTGAGCCGGCCTTCGGATTTGATGCCTGTTTGTTTAATAGATTCTTGACAGTGAAGTCAAATGTTCCTCTCAACTTCATGTTGTGCGTCCCTTCAGGTTTGATGCCTGTTTGTTTAACAGATGCTTGACGGCGAGGTGAGATGTTCTTCTCAATTTCGGGTTGAGCCGGCCTTTCGGTTCCACACCTTTTTGTTTAATAGATGCCTGACAGCGATGTCAGATGTTATTCTCAACTTCGGGTTGAGCCGACCTTTGGGTTCGATGCCTGTTTGTTTAACAGATGTCTGGCGCCTAGGTCAGATGTTCTTCTCAACTTCGGGTTCAGCCGGCCTTCGGGTTCGATTCCTGTTTGTTTAACTAATGCATGGCCGCGAGGTCGGATGTTCTTCTCAACTTCGGGTTTAGTCGGCCTTCGGATTTGATGCTTGTTTGTTTAACTAATGCCTGATGGGGAGGTCAGATGTTCCTCTCAACTTCAAGTTGAGTCGGCCTTCGGGTTCGATTCCTGTTTGTTTAACAGATGTTTGACGTCGAGGTCAGATGTTCTTCTCAATTAAGGATTGAGACAACCTTCAGATTCGATGCCTGTTTATTTAACAGGTGCCTGACGACGATGTCAAATGTTCTTCTCAACAACGGGTTGAGCCGGCCTTCGGGTTCAATGCCTGTTTGTTTAACAGATGCCTGACGGAGAGGTCTAACAATCTTATCAACTTCGGGTTGATCCGCCCTTCAGGTTCGATGCCTGTTTGTTTAACAGATGCCTGACGGTGAGGTCAGATATTCTTCTCAACTTCGGGTTGAGTCGGCCTTCGGATTTGATGCCTGTTTGTTTAACAAATGCTTGACAGTGAACTCAAATGTTCCTCTCAACTTCATGTTGAGCCGACCTTCAGGTTCGATGCATGTTTATTTAACAGATTCCTGACAGCGAGGTCAGATGTTCCTCTCAACTTCGTGTTGAGCCGGCCTTCGGATTTGATGCCTGCTTGTTTAACAGATTCTTGACAATGAAGTCAAATATTCCTCTCAACTTCATGTTGAGCCGACCTTCGGGTTCGATGTCTGTTTGTTTAACAGATGCCTGACGGTGAGGTCAGATGTTCTTATCAACTTCGGGTTGACCCGCTCTTCGGGTTCTATGCATGTTTGTTTAACAGATGCATGATGGTGACGTCAGATGTTCTTCTCAACTTCGGGTTGAGCCGGCTTTTGGATTTGATGCCTGTTTGCTTAACAGATGCTTGACAGTGAAGTCAAATATTCCTCTCAACTTCATGTTAAGCCGACCTTCAAGTTTGATGCCTGTTTGCTAAATAGATGCCTGACGGCGAGGTCAGATGTTTCTCTCAACTTCGTGTTGAGCCGAACTTCGGGTTCGATGTCTGTTTGTTTAAGAGATGCCTGACGGCGAGGTCTAATGTTCTTATCAACTTCGGGTTGAACCGCCCTTTGGGTTCGATGCCTGTTTGTTTAACAGATGCTTGACGGTGAGGTCAGATGTTCTTCTCAACTTCGGGTTGAGCCAGCCTTCGGGTTTGATGCCTGTTTGTTTAATAGATGCTTGACAGTGAAGTCAAATGTTCCTTTCAACTTCATGTTGAGCCAACCTTCATGTTCGATGCCTGTTTGTTTAACAGATGCTTGACGGTGATGTGAGATGTTCTTCTCAATTTCTGGTTAAGCCGGACTTTGGGTTCCACACCTTTTTGTTTAACAGATGCCTGACAGAGAGGTTAGATGTTCTTCTCAACTTCGGGTTGAGCCGACCTTTGGGTTCGATGCCTGTTTGTTTAACAGATGTCTGGCGGCTAGGTCAGATGTTCTTCTCAACTTCGGGTTCAGCCGGCCTTCGGGTTCGATTCCTGTTTTTTTAACTAATGCCTGGCAGCGAGGTCGGATGTTCTTCTCAACTTCGGGTTTAGTCGGCCTTCGAATTTGATGCTTGTTTGTTTAACTAATGCCAGATGGGGAGGTCAGATGTTCCTCTCAACTTCAAGTTGAGCCGGCCTTCGGGTTCGATTCCTGTTTGTTTAACAGATGTTTAACGTCGAGGTCAGATGTTCTTCTCAATTAAGGATTGAGACAGCCTTCGGGTTCGATGCCTGTTTATTTAACAGGTGCCTGACGATGATGTCAAATGTTCTTCTCAACTACGGGTTGAGCCGGCCTTCGGGTTCGATGCCTATTTGTTTAACAGATGCCTGACGGAGAGGTCTAATGTTCTTATCAACTTCGGGTTAATCCGCCCTTTAGGTTCGATGCCTGTTTGTTTAACAGATGCCTGACGGAGAGGTCTAATGTTCTTCTCAACTTCGGGTTGAGTCGGCCTTCGGATTTGATGCCTGTTTGTTTAATAGATGCTTGACAATGAACTCAAATGTTCCTCTCAACTTCATGTTGAGCCGACCTTCAGGTTCGATGCATGTTTATTTAACAGATGCCTGACAACGAAGTCAGATGTTCCTCTCAACTTCGGGTTGAGCCAGCCTTTGGATTTGACGCCTGTTTGTTTAACAAATGCTTGACAATGAAGTCAAATTTTCCTCTCAACTTCATGTTGAGCCGACCTTCAAGTTTGATGCCTGTTTGTTTAATAGATGCCTGACGGCGAGGTCAGATGTTTCTCTCAACTTCGTGTTGAGCAGACCTTCGGGTTCGATGCTTGTTTGTTTAAGAGATGCCTGACGGCGAGGTCTTATGATCTTCTCATCTTCAGGTTGAGCCGACCTTCGGATTTGATGCCTGTTTGTTTAACAGATGCTTGACAGTGAAGTCAAATATTCCTCTCAACTTCATGTTGACCCGACCTTCGGGTTCGATGCCTATTTATTTAATAGATGCCTGACGGCGAGGTCATATGATCTTCTCAACTTCGTGTTGTGTCGGCCTTCGGGTTCGATGCCTGTTTGTTTAACTAATGCCTGATGGGGAGGTCAGATGTTCCTCTCAACTTCATGATGAGCCAGATTTCGGGTTCGATACCTGTTTGTTTAACAGATGTTTGACAGCGAGGTCAGATGTTCTTCTCAACTAAGGGTTGAGACGGCCTTCGGGTTTGATGCCTGTTTGTTTAACAGATGCCTGACGGCAAGCTCAGTTGTTCTTCTCAACATCGGGTTGAGCCAGCCTTCGGGTTCCAAACCTTTTTGTTTAACAGATGTTTGGTGGCTAGGTCAGATGTTCTTCTCAACTTCGGGTTCAGCCGGCCTTCAGGTTCGATTCCTGTTTGTTTAACTAATGCCTGGCAGCAAGGTCGGATGTTCTTCTCAACTTCGGGTTGAGTCGGCCTTCGGATTTGATGCTTGTTTGTTTAACTAATGCCTGATGGGGAGGTCAGATGTTCCTCTCAACTTCAACTTGAGCCGGCCTTCAGGTTCGATTCCTGTTTTTTTAACAGATGTTTGACGTCGAGGTCAGATGTTTTTCTCAATTAAGGATTGAGACAGCCTTCGGGTTCGATGCCTGTTTATTTAATAGGTGCCTGACGACGATGTTAAATGTTCTTCTCACCCACGGGTTGAGACGGCCTTCGGCTTCGATGCCTGTTTGTTTAACAGATGCCTGACGGACAGGTCTAACGTTCTTATCAACTTCGGGTTGATCCGCCCTTCAGGTTCGATGCCTGTTTGTTTAACAGATGTCTGACAGTTAGGTCAGATGTTCTTCTCAACTTCGGGTTGAGTCGGCCTTCAGATTTGATGCCTGTTTATTTAACAGATGCTTGGCAGTGAACTCAAATGTTCCTCTCAACTTCATGTTGAGTCGACCTTCAGGTTCGATGCATGTTTATTTAACAGATGCCTGACGGCGAGGTCAGATGTTCCTCTCAACTTCGTGTTGAGTCGGCCTTCGGATTTGTTACCTGCTTGTTTAACAGATTCTTGACAGTGAAGTCAAATATTCCTCTCAACTTCATGTTGAGCCGACCTTCGGCTTCGATGCCTGTTTGTTTAACAGATGCCTGATGGTGAGGTCAGATGATCTTCTCATCTTCGGGTTGAGCCGACCTTCGGATTTGATGTCTGTTTGTTTAACAGATGCTTGATAGTGAAGTCAAATATTCCTCTTAACTTCATGTTGACCCGACCTTCGGGTTCGATGCCTATTTGTTTAATAGATGCCTGACGGCGAGGTCATATGATCTTCTCAACTTCGTGTTGTGTCGGCCTTCGGGTTCGATGCCTGTTTGTTTAACTAATGCTTGATGGGGAGGTCAGATGTTCCTCTCAACTTCATGATGAGCCGGATTTCGGGTTCGATACATGTTTGTTTAACAGATGTTTGACAGCGAGGTCAGATGTTCTTCTCAACTAAGGGTTGAGACGGCCTTCGGGTTTGATGCTTGTTTGTTTAACAGATGCCTGACGGCAAGCTCAGTTGTTCTTCTCAACATCGGGTTGAGCCAGCCTTCGGGTTCCATACCTTTTTGTTTAACAGATGTCTGGCGGCTAGGTCAGATGTTCTTCTCAACTTTGGGTTCAGCCAGCCATCGGGTTCGATTCCTGTTTGTTTAACTAATGCCTGGCATCAAGGTCGGATGTTCTTCTCAACTTCGGGTTGAGTCGGCCTTCGGATTTGATGCTTGTTTATTTAACTAATGCCTGATGGGGAGGTCAGATGTTCCTCTCAACTTCAAGTTGAGCCGGCTTTCAGGTTCGATTCCTGTTTGTTTAATAGATGTTTGACGTCGAGGTCAGATGTTTTTCTCAACTAAGGATTGAGACAGCCTTCGGGTTCGATGCCTGTTTATTTTATAGGTGCCTGACGAGGATGTCAAATGTTCTTCTAAACTACGGGTTGAGCCGGCCTTCGGCTTCGATGCCTGTTTGTTTAACAGATGCCTGACGGAGAGGTCTAATGTTCTTATCAACTTCGGGTTGATCCGCCCTTCAGGTTCGATGCCTGTTTGTTTAACAAATGCCTGACAGTGAGGTCAGATGTTCTTCTCAACTTCGGGTTGAGTCGGTCTTCGGATTTGATGCCTGTTTGTTTAACAGATGCTTGACAGTGAACTCAAATGTTCCTCTCAACTTCATGTTGAGCCGACCTTCAGGTTCGATGCATGTTTATTTAACAGATGCCTGACGGCGAGGTCAGATGTTCCTCTCAACTTCGTGTTAAGCCGGCCTTCGGATTTGTTACCTGCTTGTTTAACAGATTCTTGATAGTGAAATCAAATATTCCTCTAAACTTCATGTTGAGCCGACCTTCGGGTTCGATCTCTGTTTGTTTAACAGATGCCTGACGGTGAGGTCAGATGTTCTTATCAACTTCGGGTTGACCCACTCTTCGGGTTCGATGCATGTTTGTTTAACAGATGCATGATGGTGAGGTCAGATGTTCTTCTCAACTTCGGGTTGTGCCAGCCTTCGGATTTGATGCCTTTTTGTTTAACAGATGCTTGACAGTGAACTCAAATGTTCCTCTCAACTTCATGTTGAGCCGACCTTCAGGTTCGATGCATGTTTATTTAACAGATGCATGACGGCAAGGTTAGATGTTTCTATCAACTTCGTTTTGAGCTGACCTTCGGGTTCGATGCCTGTTTGTTTAAGAGATGCCTGACGGCGAGGTATAATTTTCTTATCAACTTTGGGTTGAGACGCCCTTTGGGTTCGATGCCTGTTTGTTTAACAGATGCTTGACGGTGAGGTCAGATGTTCTTCTCAATTTCGGGTTGAGCCGGCCTTCGGATTTGATGCTTGTTTGTTTAATAGATGCTTGACAGTGAAGTCAAATGTTCCTCTCAACTTCATGTTGAGCCAACCTTTAGGTTCGATGCCTGTTTGTTTAACAGATGCTTGACGGTGCGGTGAGATGTTCTTCTCAATTTCGGGTTGAGCCGGCCTTCGGGTTCCACACCTTTTTGTTTAACAGATGCCTGACAGCGAGGTTAGATGTTCTTCTCAACTTCAGGTTAAGCCGGCCTTTGGGTTCGATGCCTGTTTGTTTAACAGATGTCTGGCGGCTATGTCAGATGTTCTTCTCAACTTCGGGTTCAGCCGGCCTTCATGTTCGAATCCTGTTTGTTTAACTAATGCCTGGCAGCGAGGTCGGATGTTCTTCTCAACTTTGGGTTGAGTCGGCCTTCGAATTTGATGCTTGTTTGTTTAACTAATGCCTGATGGGGAGGTCAGATGTTCCTCTCAACTTCAAGTGGAGCCGGCCTTCGGGTTCGATTCCTGTTTGTTTAACAGATGTTTGACGTCGAGGTCAGATGTTCTTCTCAATTAAGGATTGAGACAGCCTTCGGGTTCGATGCCTGTTTATTTAACAGGTGCCTGACGGCGATGTCAAATGTTCTTCTCAACTACGGGTTGAGTCGGCCTTCGGGTTCGATGCCTGTTTGTTTAACAGATGCCTGACGGAGAGGTCTAACGTTCTTATCAACTTCGGGATGATCCGCCCTTCAGGTTCGATGCCTGTTTGTTTAACAGATGTCTGACGGTGAGGTCAGATGTTCATCTCAACTTCGGTTTGAGTCGGCCTTCGGATTTGATGCCTGTTTGTTTAACAGATGCTTGGCAATGAACTCAAATGTTCCTCTCAACTTCATGTTGAGCCGACCTTCAGGTTCGATTCATTTTTATTTAACAAAAGCCTGACAGCGAGTTCATATGTTCCTCTCAACTTCGTGTTGAGCTGGCCTTCGGATTTGATGCCTGCTTGTTTAACAGATTCTTGACAGTGAAGTCAAATATTCCTCTCAACTTCATGTTGAGCCGACCTTCGGGTTCGATGTCTATTTATTTAACAGATGCCTGACGGTGAGGTCAGATGTTCTTATCAACTTCGGGTTGACCCGCTCTTCGGGTTCGATGCATGTTTGTTTAACAGATGCATAATGGTGAGGTCAGATGTTCTTCTCAACTTCGGGTTGAGCCGGCCTTCGGATTTGATGCCTGTTTGTTTAACAGATGCTTGACAGTGAAGTCAAATATTCCTCTCAACTTCATGTTGAGCCGACCTTCGGGTTCGATGCCTATTTGTTTAACAGATGCCTGACGACGAGGTCAGATGTTCTTCTCAATTTCGTGTTGTGTCGGCCTTCGGGTTCGATGCCTGTTTGTTTAACAGATGCCTGACGGAGAGGTCAGATGTTCCTCTCAACTTCGTATTGAGCCGGCCTTTGGGTTCGATACCTGTTTGTTTAACAGATGCTTGACAGTGAAGTCACATATTCCTCTCAACTTCATGTTGAGCCGACCTTCGGGTTCTATGTCTGTTTGTTTAACAGATGACTGACGGTGAGGTCAGATGTTCTTATCAACTTCGGGTTGACCCGCCCTTCGGGTTCGATGATTGTTTGTTTAACAGATGCCTGATGGTAAGGTCAGATGTTCTTCTCATCTTCGGGTTGAGCCGACCTTCGGATTTGATGCCTGTTTGTTTAACATATGCTTGACAGTGAAGTCAAATATTCCTCTCAACTTCATGTTAACCCGACTTTGGGGTTCGATGCCTATTTGTTTAATAGATGCCTGACGGCGAGGTCAGATGTTCTTCTCAACTTCGTGTTGTGTCGGCCTTCGGGTTCGATGCCTGTTTGTTTAGCTAATGCCTGATGGGGAGGTCAGATGTTCCTCTCAACTTCATGATAAGCCGGATTTCGGGTTCGATACCTGTTTGTTTAACAGATGTTTGACAGCAAGGTCAGATGTTCTTCTCAACTAAGGGTTGAGACGACCTTCGGGTTTGATGCCTGTTTGTTTAACAGATGCGTGACAGCAAGCTCAGTTGTTCTTCTCAACATCGGGTTGAGCCAGCCTTCGGGTTCCACTCCTTTTTGTTTAACAGATGCCTGACGGCGAGGTCAGATGTTCTTCTCGACTTCGGGTTGACTCGACCTTTGGGTTCGATGCCTGTTTGTTTAACAGATGCCTGGCGACTAGGTCAGATGTTCTTCTCAACTTCGGGATTGAGCCGACCTTCGGGTTTGATTCCTGTTTGTTTAACTAATGCCTGGCAGCGAGGTCGTATGTTCTTCTCAACTTCGGGTTGAGTCAGCCATCAAATTCGATGCTTGTTTGTTTAACATATGCCTGACAGCGACGTCAGATGTTCTTCTCAACTTCGTGTTATGCCGGCCTTCGGGTTCGATGCCTGTTTGTTTAACTAATGCCTGGTGGGGAGGTAAGATGTTCCTCTCAATTCATGTTGAGCCGGCCTTCGGGTTCGATGCCTTTTTGTTTAACAGATGCCTGACGGTGAGGTCAGATGTTCTTCTTAACTTCGGGTTGAGCCGGCCTTCAGATTTGATGCCTGTTTGTTTAACAGATGCTTGACAGTGAAGTCAAATGTTCCTCTCAACTACATGTTGAGCCGACCTTCATGTTCGATGCGTGTTTGTTTAACAGATGCCTGACGGCGAAGTCAGATGTTCTTATCAACTTTGGGTTAAGCCTCCCTTCGGGTTCGATGTCTGTTTATTTAAGAGATTCCTGATGGCAAGGTCATATGTTCTTATCAACTTCAGGTTGAGTCGACCTTCGGGTTTGATGCCTGTTTGTTTGACAGATGCCTGACAGCGAAGTCAGATGTCCTTATCAACTTCGGATTGAGCCGCCCTTCGGGTTCGATGCCTGTTTGTTTAACAGATGCCTGAGGGCAAGGTCAGATGTTCTTATTAACTTCGGCTTGAGCCGGCCTTCGGGTTCGATGCCTGTTTGTTTAACAGATGCCTAACGGCGAAGTCAGATATTCTTATCAACTTCGGGTTGAGCCGCCCTTCGGGTTCGATGTCTGTTTGTTTAACAGATGCTCGACTGTGAGGTCAGATGTTCTTCTCAACTTCGGGTTGAGCCGGCCTTCGGATTTGATGCCTGTTTGTTTAACAGATGCTTAACAGTGAAGTCAAATTTTCCTCTCAACTTCATGTTGAGCCGACCTTCAAGTTCGATGCCTGTTTGTTTAATAGATGCCTGACAGCGAGGTCAGATGTTCCTCTCAACTTCGTGTTGAGCCGACCTTCGGGTTTGATGTCTGTTTGCTTAAGAGATGCCTGACGGCGAGGTCTTATGTTCTTATCAACTTCGGCTTGAGCCGCCCTTCGGGTTCGATGCCTGTTTGTTTAACAGATGCCTGACGGTGAGGTCAGATGTTCTTCTAAACTTCGGGTTGAGCCAGCCTTTGAATTTGATGCCTGTTTGTTTAATAGATGCTTGACAGTGAAGTCAAATTCTCCTCTCAACTTCATGTTGAGCCAACCTTCAGGTTCGATGCCTGTTTGTTTAACAGATGCTTGACGGCCAGGTGAGATGTTCTTCTCAATTTCGTGTTGAGCTGGCCTTCGGATTTGATGCCTGCTTGTTTAACAGATTCTTGACAGTGAAGTCAAATATTCCTCTCAACTTCATGTTGAGCCGACCTTCGGGTTCGATGTCTATTAATTTAACAGATGCCTGACGGTGAGGTCAGATGTTCTTATCAACTTCGGGTTGACCCGCTCTTCGGGTTCGATGCATGTTTGTTTAACAGATGCATAATGGTGAGGTCAGATGTTCTTCTCAACTTCGGGTTGAGCCGGCCTTCGGATTTGATGCCTGTTTGTTTAACAGATGCTTGACAGTGAAGTCAAATATTCCTCTCAACTTCATGTTGAGCCGACCTTCGGGTTCGATGCCTATTTGTTTAACAGATGCCTGACGACGAGGTCAGATGTTCTTCTCAACTTCGTGTTGTGTCGGCCTTCGGGTTCGATGCCTGTTTGTTTAACAGATGCCTGACGGAGAGGTCAGATGTTCCTCTCAACTTCGTGTTGAGCCGGCCTTTGGGTTCGATACCTGTTTGTTTAACAGATGCTTGACAGTGAAGTCACATATTCCTCTCAACTTCATGTTGAGCCGACCTTCGGGTTCTATGTCTGTTTGTTTAACAGATGACTGACGGTGAGGTCAGATGTTCTTATCAACTTCGGTTTGACCCGCCCTTCGGGTTCGATGATTGTTTGTTTAACAGATGACTGATGGTAAGGTCAGATGTTCTTCTCATCTTCGGGTTGAGCCGACCTTCGGATTTGATGCCTGTTTGTTTAACATATGCTTGACAGTGAAGTCAAATATTCCTCTCAACTTCATGTTAACCCGACCTTGGGGTTCGATGCCTATTTGTTTAATAGATGCCTGACGGCGAGGTCAGATGTTCTTCTCAACTTTGTGTTGTGTCGGCCTTCGGGTTCGATGCCTGTTTGTTTAGCTAATGCCTGATGGGGAGGTCAGATGTTCCTCTCAACTTCATGATGAGCCGGATTTCGGGTTCGATACCTGTTTGTTTAACAGATGTTTGACAGCAAGGTCAGATGTTCTTCTCAACTAAGGGTTGAGACGACCTTCGGGTTTGATGCCTGTTTGTTTAACAGATACGTGACAGCAAGCTCAGTTGTTCTTCTCAACATCGGGTTGAGCCAGCCTTCGGGTTCCACTCCTTTTTGTTTAACAGATGCCTGACGGCGAGGTCAGATGTTCTTCTCGACTTCGGGTTGACTCGACCTTTGGGTTCGATGCCTGTTTGTTTAACAGATGCCTGGCGACTAGGTCAGATGTTCTTCTCAACTTCGGGATTGAGCCGACCTTCGGGTTCGATTCCTGTTTGTTTAACTAATTCCTGGCAGCGAGGTCGTATGTTCTTCTCGACTTCGGGTTGAGTCAGCCATCAAATTCGATGCTTGTTTGTTTAACATATGCCTGACAGCGACGTCAGATGTTCTTCTCAACTTCGTGTTATGCCGGCCTTCGGGTTCGATGCCTGTTTGTTTAACTAATGCCTGGTGGGGAGGTAAGATGTTCCTCTCAATTCATGTTGAGCCGGCCTTCGGGTTCGATGCCTTTTTGTTTAACAGATGCCTGACGGTGAGGTCAGATGTTCTTCTTAACTTCGGGTTGAGCCGGCCTTCAGATTTGATGCCTGTTTGTTTAACAGATGCTTGACAGTGAAGTCAAATGTTCCTCTCAACTACATGTTGAGCCGACCTTCATGTTCGATGCGTGTTTGTTTAACAGATGCCTGACGGCGAAGTCAGATGTTCTTATCAACTTTGGGTTAAGCCTCCCTTCGGGTTCGATGTCTGTTTATTTAAGAGATTCCTGATGGCAAGGTCAGATGTTCTTATCAACTTCAGGTTGAGCCGACCTTCGGGTTTGATGCCTGTTTGTTTGACAGATGCCTGACAGCGAAGTCAGATGTCCTTATCAACTTCGGATTGAGCCGCCCTTCGGGTTCGATGCCTGTTTGTTTAACAGATGCCTGAGGGCAAGGTCAGATGTTCTTATCAACTTCGGCTTGAGCCGGCCTTCGGGTTCGATGCCTGTTTGTTTAACAGATGCCTAACGGCGAAGTCAGATATTCTTATCAACTTCGGGTTGAGCCGCCCTTCGGGTTCGATGCCTGTTTGTTTAACAGATGCTCGACTGTGAGGTCAGATGTTCTTCTCAACTTCGGGTTGAGCCGGCCTTCGGATTTGATGCCTGTTTGTTTAACAGATGCTTAACAGTGAAGTCAAATTTTCCTCTCAACTTCATGTTGAGCCGACCTTCAAGTTCGATGCCTGTTTGTTTAATAGATGCCTGACGGCGAGGTCAGATGTTCCTCTCAACTTCGTGTTGAGCCGACCTTCGGGTTTGATGTCTGTTTGCTTAAGAGATGCCTGACGGCGAGGTCTTATGTTCTTATCAACTTCGGCTTGAGCCGCCCTTCGTGTTCGATGCCTGTTTGTTTAACAGATGCCTGACGGTGAGGTCAGATGTTCTTCTAAACTTCGGGTTGAGCCAGCCTTCGAATTTGATGCCTGTTTGTTTAATAGATGCTTGACAGTGAAGTCAAATTCTCCTCTCAACTTCATGTTGAGCCAACCTTCAGGTTCGATGCCTGTTTGTTTAACAGATGCTTGACGGCCAGGTGAGATGTTCTTCTCAATTTCGGGTTGAGCTGGCCTTCGGGTTCCACACCTTTTTGTTTAACATATGCCTGACAGTGAGGTCAGATGTTCTTCTCAACTTCGGGTTGAGCTGGCCTTTGGGTTCGATGCCTGTTTGTTTAACAGATGTCTGGCGGCTAGGTCAGATGTTCTTCTCAACTTCGGGTTGAGCCGGCCTTCGGGTTCGATTCCTGTTTGTTTATCTAATGCTTGGCAGCAAGGTCGGATGTTCTTCTCAACTTCGGGTTGAGTCGACCTTCGGGTTTGATGCTTGTTTGTTTAACTAATTCCTGATGGGGAGGTCAAATGTTCCTCTCAACTTCAAGTGGAGCCGGCCTTCGGGTTCGATGCCTGTTTGTTTAACAAATGTTTGACGTCGAGATCAGATGTTCTTCTCAATTAAAGATTGAGACAGCCTTCGGATTTGATGCCTGTTTGTTTAACAGATGCTTGACAATGAACTCAAATGTTCCTATCAACTTCATGTTGTGCCGACCTTCAGGTTCGATGCATGTTTGTTTAACAGATGCCTGGCGGCGAGGTCAGATGTTCCTCTCAACTTCGTGTTGAGCCGGCCTTCAGATTTGATGCCTGCTTGTTTAACAGATACTTGACAGTGAACTCAAATATTCCTCTCAACTTCATGTTGTGCCGACCATCGGGTTCGATGTCTGTTTGTTTAACAGATGACTGATGGTGAGGTCAGATGTTCCTATCAACTTCGTGTTGAGCCGGCCTTTGGGTTCGATGCATGTTTGTTTCACAGATGCTTGACAGTGAAGTCAAATATTCCTCTCAACTTCATGTTGAGCCGACCTTCGGGTTCGATGTTTGTTTGTTTAACAGATGATTGACAGTGAGGTCAGATGTTATAATTAACTTCGGGTTGACCCGCCCTTCGGGTTCGATGCATGTTTGTTTAACAGATGCCTGATGGTGAGGTCAGATGTTCTTCTCAACTTCGGGTTGAGCCGACCTTCAGATTTGATGTCTGTTTGTTTAATAGATGCTTGACAGTGAAGTCAAATATTTCTCTCAACTTCATGTTGAGCCGACCTTTGAGTTCGATGCCTATTTGTTTAACAGATGCCTGACAGCGAGGTCAGATGTTCTTCTCAACTTCGTGTTGTGCCGGCCTTCGGGTTTGATGCCTGTTTGTTTAACTAATGCCTGATGGGGAGGTCAGATGTTCCTCTCAACTTCATGATGAGCCGGATTTCGGGTTCGATACCTGTTTGTTTAACAGATGTTTGACAGCGAGGGCATATGTTCCATTCAACTAAGGGTTGAGACGGCCTTCGGGTTTGATGCATGTTTGTTTAACAGATGCCTGACGGCAAGGTCAGTTGTTCTTCTCAACTTCGAGTTTAGCCAGCCTTCGGGTTCCACAGCTTTTTGTTTAACAGATGCCTGACGGCGAGGTCATATGTTCTTCTCAACTTCGGGTTGAGTCGGCCATCAAATTCGATGCTTTTTGTTTTAACATATGCCTGACAGCGACGTCAGATGTTCTTCTCAACTTTGTGTTATGCCGGCCTTCGGGTTCGATGCCTGTTTGTTTAAGTAATGCCTGGTGGGGAGGTTAGATGTTCCTCTCAATTCAAGTTGAGCCGGCCTTCGGGTTCGATGCCTGTTTGTTTAACAGATGTTTGACAGCAAGTTCAGATGTTCTTCTCAATTAAGGATTGAGACGGCCGTCGGGTTCGATGCCTTTTTGTTTAACAGATGCCTGACGGCGAGGTCAAATGTTCTTCTCAACTTCGGGTTGAGCAGGCTTTCGGGTTCGATGCCAGTTTGTATAACAGATGCCTGGCAGAGAGGTCAAATGTTTTTATCAACTTCGGCTTGATCCGCCCTCGGGTTCGATGCCTGTTTGTTTAATAGATGCCTAACGGTGAGGTCAGATGTTCTTCTAAACATCGGGTTAAGCTGGCCTTCAGATTTGGTGCCTGTTTGTTTAATAGATGCTTGATAGTGAAGTCAAATGTTCCTCTCTACTTTGTGTTGAGCCGGCCTTCGGGTTCGATGCATGTTTCTTTAAACGATGCCTGACGGCGAGGTCAGATGATCTTCTCAACTTCGTATTGTGCCGGCCTTCGGGTTCAATGCCTGTTTTTTTAACAAATGCTTGATGGGGAGGTCAGATGTTCCTCTCAACTTCATGGTGAGACGACTTTCAGGTTTGATACCTGTTTGTTTAACAGATACCTGACAGCGAGGTCATATGTTCTTCTCGACTTCGGATTGAGCCGGCCTTTGGGTTCGATGCATGTTTGTTTAACAGATGTCTGGTGACTAGGTCAGATGTTCTTCTCAACTTCGGGTTGAGCCGCCCTTCGGGTTCGATTCCTGTTTGTTAACTAATGCCTGTCAGCGAGGTCGGATGTTCTTCTCAACTTCGGGTTGAGTTGGCCATCAAATTTGATGCATGTTTGTTTAACATATTCCTTACAGCAACGTCAGATGTTTTTCTCAACTTCGTGTTGTGCCGGCGTTCGGGTTTGATGCCTGTTTGTTTAACAGATGCCTGACAGCGAGGTCATATGTTCTTCTCGACTTCGGGTTGAGCCGACCTTTGGGTTCGAAGCATGTTTGTTTAACAGATGTCTGGTGACTAGGTCAGATGTTCTTCTCAACTTCGGGTTGAGCCGCCCTTCGGGTTCGATTCCTGTTTGTTTAACTAATGCCTGTCAGCGAGGTCGGATGTTCTTCTCAACTTCGGGTTGAGTCGTCCTTCAAATTTGATGCCTGTTTGTTTAACATATTCCTTACAGCAACGTCAGATGTTCTTCTCAACTTCGTGTTGTGTCGGCGTTCGGGTTTGATGCCTATTTGATTAACTAATGCCTGGTGGGGAGGTCAGATGTTCCTCTCAACTTCAAGTTGAGCCGGCCATCGGGTTCGATGCCTGTTGGTTTAACAGATGTTTGACGGCGAGGTCAGATGTTTTTCTCAATTAAAGATTGAGACGGCCTTAGGGTTCGATGCCTGTTTGTTTAACAGATGCCTGATGGCGAGGTCAAATGTTCTTCTAAACTTCGGGTTGAACTGGCCTTCGGGTTCGATGCCTGTTTGTTTAACAGATACTTGGCAGAGAGGTCAAATGTTTTTATCAACTTCGGCTTGAGCCGCCCTTCGGGTTCGATGCCGGTTTGTTTAACAGATGCCTGACAGTGAGGTTAGATGTTCTTCTCAACATCGGGTTGAGCCGGTTAGTTTAACAGATGCTTGACAGTGAAGTCAAATATTCCTCTCAACTTCATATTGAGCCGACCTTCAGGTTCGATGCCTGACAGCGAGATCATATGTTCCTCTCAACTTCGTGTTGAGCTGGCCTTCGGGTTCGATGCCTGTTTGTTTAAGAGATGCCTGACAGTGAGGTCTAATGTTCTTTTCAACTTCAGGTTGAGCCGCCCTTCGGGTTCGATGCCTGTTTGTTTAACAGATGTTTGACAGTGAAGTCATATGTTCCTCTCAACTTCATATTGAGCCGATCTTCAGGTTCGATGCTGTTTGTTTAACAGATGCCTGACGGCGAGGTCAGATGTTCCTCTCAACTTCGTGTTGAGCCGGCCTTCGGGTTCGACGCCTGTTTGTTTAACAGATGCCTGACTGTGAGGTCAGATGCTCTTATCAACTTCGGGTTGAGCCGCCCTTCGGGTTCGATGCATGTTTGTTTAACAGATGTTTGACGGCGAGGTCAGATGTTCTTCTCAACTAAGGGTTGAGAAGACCTTCGGGTTTGATGCCTGTTTGTTTAACAGATGCCTGACGGCAAGGTCAGATGTTCTTCTCAACTTCGGGTTCAGCCGGCCTCCGGGTTCCACACCTTTTTTTTAACAGATGCCTGACGGCGAGGTTTAGATGTTCTTCTCGACTTCGGGTTGAGCCGACCTTTGGGTTCGATGCCTTTTTGTTTAAAAGATTCCTAGCGACTAGGTCAGATGTTCTTCTCAACTTCGGGTTGAGCCGGCCTTCGGGTTCGATTCCTGTTTGTTTAACTAATGCCTGAAAGCGATGTCGGATGTTCTTCTCTACTTCGGGTTGAGTCGGCTATCAAAGTCGCTGCCTATTTGTTTAACATATGCCTGACAGCGAGGTCCGATGTTCTTCTCAACTTCGTGTTAAGCTGGCCTTCGGGTTCGATGCCTGCTTGTTTAACTAATGCCTGATGGGGAGGTCAGATTTTCCTCTCAACTTCAAGTTGAGTCGGCCTTCGGGTTCGATGCCTGTTTGTTTAACAGATGTTTGACGGCGAGGTCAGATGTTCTTCTCAATTAAGGATTGAGACGGCCTTCGGGTTCGATGCCTGTTTGTTTAACAAATGTCTGACGGCGAGGTCAAATGTTCTTCTCAACTTCGGGTTGAGCCGGCCTTTGGGTTCGATGCCTGTTTGTTTAACAGATGCCTGGCAGAGAGGTCAAATGTTCTTATTAACTTCGGGTTGAGCCGCCCTTCGTGTTCGATGCCTGTTTGTTTAACAGATGCATGACGGTGAGGTGAGATGTTCTTTTCAACTTCGGGTTGAGCGGGCCTTCAGATTTGATGCCTGTTTGTTTAACAGATGCTTGACAGTGAAGTCAAATGTTCCTCTCAGCTTCATGTTGAGCCGACCTACAGGTTCGATCCCTATTTGTTTAACAGATGCCTGACGGCAAGGTCAGATGTTCCTCACAACTTCGTGTTAAGCCGGCCTTCGGGTTCAATGCCTGTTTGTTTAACAGATGCATGACGGCGAGGTCAGATGTTCTTATCAACTTCGGGTTGAGCCGGCCTTCGGGTTCGGTGCCTGTCTGTTTTACAGATGTTTAACGGTGAGGTCAGATGTTCTTCTTAACCCTTAGTTGAGAAGACCTTCGAGTTTGATGCCTGTTTGTTTAACAGATGCCTGACGGCAAGGTCAGACGTTCTTCTACACTTCGGGTTGAGCCGGCCTTCCGGTTCCACACCTTTTTGTTTAACAGATGCCTGACGGCGAGGTCAGATGTTCTTCTCGACTTAGGGTTGAGCCGGCCTTTGGGTTGGATGCCTGTTTGTTTAAAAGATGCCTGGCGACTAGGTCAGATGTTCTTCTCAACTTAGGGTTGAGCCGGCCTTCGGGTGCGATTCCTTTTTGTTTAACTATTGCCTGGCAGCAAGGTCGGATGTTCTTCTCAATTTCGGGTTGAGTCGGCCATCAAATTCGCTGCCTGTTTGTTTAACATATGCCTGACAGCGAGGTCAGATGTTCTTCTCAACTTCGTGTTAAGCTGGCCTTCGGGTTCGATGCCTGTTTGTTTAACTAATTCCTGATGGGGAGGTCAGATGTTCCTCTCAACTTCAAGTTGAGTCGGCCTTCGGGTTCGATACCTGTTTGTTTAACAGATGTTTGACGGTGAGGTCAGATGTTCTTCTCAATTAAGGATTGAGACGACCTTCTGGGTTCGATGCCTGTTTGTTTAACAGATGCCTAGCAGAGAGGACAAATGTTCTTATCAACTTAGGGTTGAGCCGCCCTTCGTGTTCGATGCCTGTTTGTTTAACAGATGCCTGACGGTGAGGTGAGATGTTCTTTTCAACTTTGGGTTGAGCCGACCTTCAGATTTGACGCCTGTTTGTTTAACAGATGCTTGATAGTGAAGTCAAATGTTCCTCTCAACTTCATGTTGAGCCGACCTTCGGATTTGATGCCTGTTTGTTTAACAGATGCTTGACGACGAGGTAAGATGTTCCTCTCAACTTCGTGTTGAGCCAACCGTTGGGTTCGATGATTATTTGTTTAAGAGATGCCTGACGGCGAGGTCTAATGTTCTTATCAACTTCGGGTTGAGCCGCCCTTCGGGTTCGATGCCTGTTTGTTGAACAGATGCCTGACGGTGAGGTCAGATGTTCTTCTCAACTTCGAGTTGAGCCGGACTTCGGATTTGATGCCTGTTTGTTTAACAGATGCTTGACAGTGAAGTCAAATGTTCCTCTCAACTTCATGTTGAGCCGACCTTTAGGATCGATGCCGGTTTGTTTAACAGATGCCAGACGGCGAGGTCAAATGCTCCTCTTAACTTCGTGTTGAGCCGGCCTTCGGGTTCGATGATTGATGGCGAGGTCAGATGTTCTTATCAACTTAGGGTTGAGCCGCACATCGCGTTCGATGCCTGTTTGTTTAACAGATGTTTGACGACGAGGTCAGATGTTCTTCTCAATTAACGATTGAGACGGACTTCGGGTTCGATGCCTGTTTGTTTAACAGATGCCTGACGGCGAGGCCAAATGTTATTCTCAACTTCGGGGTGAGCCGGCCTTCGGGTTCGATGCCTGTTTGTTTAACAGATGCCTGGCAGAGAGGTCAAATGTTCTTATCAACTTCGGGTTGAGCTGCCCTTCGTGTTCGATGCCTGTTTGTTTAACAGATGCCTGACTGTGAGGTCAGATGTTCTTTTCAACTTCAGGTTGAGTCGGCCTTCAAATTTGATGCCTGTTTGTTTAACAGATGCTTAACAGTGAGGTCAAATGTTCCTCTCAGCTTCATGTTGAGCCGACCTTCAGGTTCGATGCCTGTTTGTTTAACAGATGCCTGACAGCGAGGTCAGATGTTCCTCTCAACTTCAAGTTGAGCCAACCGTTGGGTTAGATGATTGTTTGTTTAAGAGATGCCTGACGGCAAGGTCTACTATTCTTATCAACTTCGGGTTGAGCCCCCCTTCGGGTTCGATGCCTGTTTGTTTAACAGAGGCCTAACGGTGAAGTTAGATGTTCTTTTAAAATTCGGGTTGAGGCGGCATTCAGATTTGATGCCTGTTTGTTTAACAGATGCTTGATAGTGAAGTCAAATGTTCCTCTCAACTTCATGTTGAGCCGACCTTTAGGTTCGAGGCCGGTTTGTTTAACAAATGCCTGACGGCGAGGTCAGATATTCCTCTTAACTTCGTGTTGAGTCGGCCTTCGGGTTCGATGATTGATGGCGAGGTCAGATGTTCTTATCAACTTCGGGTTGAGCCGCCCTTCACGTTCGATGCCTGTTTGTTTAACAGATGTTTGACAGCGAGGTCAGATGTTCTTCTCAACTAAGGGTTGAGACGACCTTTGGGTTTGATGCCTGTTTGTTTAACAGATGCTTGACGGCGAGGTCAGATGTTCTTCTCAACTTCGGGTGTTAGAAGCAGGAGCGCTTAGTTCATTATGGTTGATGGACCAGAAGCTGGGGTGTAACTAGCAAGCGTGTTAGGCCCAATATACTTCAGAAAATTAATAAAAAAAATCAGAAAGAAAAAGATAAAGCAACGGTGCGAAAAGTAAAGGAATCCAGTTCATTTTGAAATGGGCTCGCTGGTGGGGGTGTGAATAATGTTTTTGGACTTAAGCCCAACGTTTCAGATTAATGAAACGCGGCGTTTTGTACGTATCCAGGTTTCCCTCTAAATTCATTTTGAATGCAGGCCATTGGATCCGATGCTAGGTCAAGGTCTTTATGCACAATCCACGGCTATCCTTCGTCTTCTTCCTCATGAAACCCTAAAACCAGAAAAAATCTATCCCATGCAACCATTTTCATCCTCTCTGTTCTTCCTCATTCCTTGATGAAATTCAAAACCCTAAAGACCAAAGTCACGCTACTCTTTCCCAGCAATCCAACCATGCCCTTGGTTTGACTCAAAACCTCCTAGAATCTTGAACCCGATAACATGAAGTATCGGGTACCACTTGTTTTCACTGATATGCATGCTAAGGATTCTTGCTGAAACTTACACTATTGTACTCTACGCATTATGTTGATCATCCTAAGCTATCTAGCTAACAATAACGCGCCCTAATCTAAGAATTCTATGCCAAGAAAGTTTAACTGCCCTAGCAAGAACTTTCATCAATGGCCACAATAGTTGGTATACATGATCTTCTATCCTAACCTAGCATTTCTAAACTAAAAAACACACTAACATGACATAATTAAGAGTGCACGAGTTGGATTTCAAACCTGCAATATTGATGGAAACAGCTATGGAGTCTTGCTTCTCAAGTCTTGGCAAACCTCACTAGTGATCTTTAGGAGGTGCTAACTCTTCTGTATGCAAAGGAAATGACTGGAGATGCTTGTAATGGTGGCTGCAGCTCTGGTGTAAGATCTTGAATATTCAAAGCCAGCTCTTCAAACTGCCATGGATGGACCTCTAAGCATGCTCTTTCACACTCACTCTGACCTAGAGATTGAAGATAAAGCACACACTTGAACAGAAATGGGGTGGATTGAATGATCTCTCAATTCCTTGCAAATGAAGCCATCTCACAATTCTCTCTATTCTCCCTCTCTATGCACCAACCTTTTGCACCAATGAGCTTAACTCAATATATAGAAGAAGATAGAAGAGTCTAGAAACTTCTGGATCCATCTTGGAGGATTCTAGAACATTCATGCATTTCTCATGTTATGGCATTTTGGAACTTATCAACTCATGTAATATCTCCTCTCATACACTTTGCAGCCCACTTGAAAATCTCATTTCATGACAAATTGGAAGTGTATTAGTGCTTACATACCCTGAATTTTGCCTTATGCTAAGTTTTGCATGGTTGCCTTATTATGCAAGTAATGGATTTACAAAGCAACCCCATTTTTAAAGCCCTATATCAAAATTGTGGCTGAACCAAAGTCTTTAAAATATTGTTTAGAATCAATTTGGTATATTACATGACCCATTTTGGATTTGTAGATTGCCCAAACCAATTTTCCATTTGAACTTTTTCAACTTATATGCCATTTTTAAAGTCATTTTTACCAACTTTTATCAATTTGAGTTCTATGCATTTCCAAACTTCCATGACCTCTTTTCTAGACTTAAAATGACATTTTTAGCAACTTTGATGTTGTGAAGCTTTTCATTTGAAGCTTCCTTGTATGAGTTTTAGGCATAGGCTAAGAATGACCTGTAATTCTCAAATGACCAAAATACCCTTTGCTTGCCAAGGACATAAGTAGAGTTCCACAAATCATATGAAGGCATACCATACCTTCCTAGAAAGCTAAGACAATGAGGAACAACTCTCATGTTGTCCAGAAATCCATTTGAAATCTCCTTGAAGGTCAAAAGTTGCTTGGAAGACAGACAACATTCACAGACAAATTTCAGTGCCCTCAGATGACCTGTAACTTGCAAGAGCTATAACTTGAGTTCTATAAATCATCTTGATGACTTCCACCACTCATATTAAATATATGAAGATACTCTACAAGTTTCATGTGGACCAGAAATTCATATGAAGCTTGCATTTTGAGTTACACTGCTTTGAAGTTTGACCTAAATCAGGGGATTTTACAATGAAACCCTAATTTGGTAACTCCTCTTCTCCTTGACTTCTTTTGATTTTCCTTGGGAATACATATCCATGTAGCAAATAATGAATCCCACATCCTTCAAATGAGCCTTGATACCTTTCAAAACAAGTCTTTCACCTAGGGTTGACCTAGATGAAACCCTAGTTGGCTGCCTTCAACTAGGGCTCTTGTAATCATTCCAATGACTTGGTTACTCCTCCAAAATGATCATCTAGGCTCTTCATAACATCCATACACACTCCATGCTCTTGGCTCATAGCTCATGCTTCCTCTGATGATCCCCAAATAACCTCAAGATAGGAGAGAATCCACTGAGAGATCTGAGTAATCCTGAATATGAATGAAACCCCTTGAACATACCTCTTGAGACAAGAATAGCACTTAATCCCCTGTTAAGATATCTTGCCTATGCTATGCAATGCAGATGAATGCTCTATGTACATGATGACAATGCAAATGATTATGCAATTGAAACATAAGCCTAGGCTAAAAAAAGGTTGGGCAAATTTTGGGGTGCAACAGCTGCCCCTATTCAAGCGGCTTGGACCCGACTGGATGAAGAGCGTGCAGCCTTCAGACATTCGAGGTACGAGACGGTTGAATACGAAAGAACCCGGAAATTTGCCAACCGCAAAAATTAAATTGCGTATACGACTACTGCTTGGGGAAAATATCATTCAGAAAACCAAATCCGGTTGTCACGGCAACAACTGATCAATTATCTGATAAGAACTGACTTGATTTCGTCCTCAACCGCCTGCGTGACGCCACAGGCCTTGAATCCACAATTAATTCCAAATTTTGCTACAATAAGCATGCATCGAGCCAAAGGACCACGTCGAAAACACAAAAGCCTTGACCTTCGTTTGTAGAGAAACAAACAAAATGCTACGTAAAGCGCGAATCAGGCATCCGGTGACTTGAACAAGTTACTCTGTGGGATACATCTCCGACGACACAGATACTTGAACAAATAATTCCGCAGGGAGCCACTCCGTTAGCACGAGTAATGATTCTGCCAACACCGATAATAATTCCTTTGACAAAAGGTAACAACTCCATCGACCAGGATGACAAACTGCCTCAAACAAGGCATAATAACTCCTCAAACCAGGGTGTAACTCCATCACCCAGGGTGACAACTCCCTCAACCAGGGTAATAACCCCTTCAACCAGGGTATAACTCCTTCAACCAGGGTATAACTCCTTCAACCAGGGTAATAACTCCTTCAACCAGGGTAATAACTCCTTCAACTAGGGTATAACTCCTTCAACCAGGGTAATAACTCCTTCAACCAGGGTATAACTCCTTCAACCAGGGTAATAACTCCTTCAACCAGGGTAATAACTCCTTCAACCAGGGTATAACTCCTTCAACCGGGGTAATAACTCCTTCAACCAGGGTATAACTCCTTCAACCAGGGTATAACTCCTTCAACCAGGGTAATAACTCCTTCATCCAGGGTATAACTCCTTCAACCAGGGTATAACTCCTTCAACCAGGGTATGACTCCTTCAACCAGGGTAATAACTCCTTCAACCAGGGTAATAACTCCTTCAACCATGGTATAACTCCTTCAACCAGGGTAATAACTCCTTCAACCAGGGTAATAACTCCTTCAACCAGGGTATAACTCCTTCAACCAAGGTATAACTCCTTCAACCAGGGTAATAACTCCTTCAACCAGGGTAATAACTCCTTCAACCAGGGTATAACTCCTTCAACCAGGGTAATAACTCCTTCAACCAGGGTAATAACTCCGAAGGTTTAATCCACAAGATTCTTGTAACAACAATCCGAAGAAAAACTCCACTGGGGTAATTCTGACGACAACCGTCAAACACCTACTTCGACGGCAGGTAGTAATTTCAAGATTTTCAATACTGACGTGACAACAGTCTGAAGAAAACTTCGCTGGGGAAGAAGAGAAACTCAACCAAGCAACTCTGATGGGCAAGAAAACTCTACTGGGGAAATCACGGCGATAACTCCAAAAAATCTGAACTATGGAATCTTGTGATGCCGACATAACAGCGACCTGAGAAGGACTCAGTTGGGGAAAAGAGAAACTCAACCAAGCAACTCTGCTAGGGGTCCACATGATAGGACGAACACGATCACTGCTCGCCTTGCGCCACAAATCCGACTATCCGAACATCTTCCTGAATCATAATCTCAATTATCTGCAGGGGAAAACAAACATCTGAAACCAACGAGGTAACCAACCTGGTTTATGTTTCCGAATACGTATGTTCGATAATGACGTAATGTTTCCATATAGCATGGAAATGCTACGTATTTGGGTTAGATGCAAGTATGATGATACATGCAAATGCAATGAGGCGCTCCAGCAAAATAAATGCTGAAGACAAAGCTAACTCCGCCAAGGATAACCGGATATCACATAATTATTCCAGCCAAAATAAATGCTGGAAAAGTGAAACCAACTCCGCTGGGGAATAACATATGTGCCAAGTATGATTGGACTCCTCTGGGGATAGCTTTCCTGTGCCACTGAAAAATTGGACTTTGCTGGAGAAGATATACGGAGTCTTCCTGCGTACTGACGAAGCTCGGATTTGGAAACTGATGCGCCAACACGGATGGGCCTCACAGTGATCGCCAACATGAACTTGGGCTCTTAGGCTATCTGTGATGGGTCAGGTACAACTGACGCTGGAAGACACTCTGTCTGAATACACAGTCTTCTGGTTGAAGGGTCACGGGATAGTAACACGACTTCCCAACATTCGTCTCGTACTCGAAAATTGGCTGAATCTGCTCGAACAACTCTGAATAACCCTGATGATACGGAAAAGAACAATCCTTTCGCTCCTGATATGCCCCCGCCTGCGGGATCTCTGCGGGGATAGTCCTCAAAAGGAAGTCTGAAAATCTGTACCCTGACGGTCTGATATGAAATGCCCCAGCGTTCTGAACTTCAGAGAGATACTTCACCTCAAATGCTTCTCGAATAAAGAATAACTTCTGCGCTCTTAAGATGGCCTGCCCCTGATTGCAATGACTTTGCCCCTGATTAGCTGATCCAGAGCAGTACCTCCAACTACGAGAGATTTACCGAATCTTGACCTGATTTCCCCAGAGTAACTGACTTTGAATGGCTGACCTGACTGGGGAGCACTTAATGGCTTACCCCGGCTTGTGGAGCATTCGGGCGCTTTGCATTCTATCCTGACCATACTTCCCACTGTAGGAAACTTTTCTGCTATCAAGCGCTTACTCGCAAGTAAAACAAGTTGTTCTGCGTAAAAGACGTATTAATGCAACACATATGATAGTTTTGACATCCAATATGTTCACTGGGAAAAGGGGAAAACAGTTTATAGCATATAATGCACAAAACATTTATCAACATCAGTACCAACATGGTAAGAGGAACCCTTTCAGGAGTCAGAATTGACGCGACCTTTACCGAAGTATGCTTTCGAAACAACCTGCTTCAATTAGGACTTTTGAAGGTTATAACGTGGTCAGGCTCACGGTTTTGAAGGAAAGGATAAAGGCTCAAAGTTTATTTTAACCCACCCATTCTCCTTGATGTTCTCCGATCCTATGTTCAGCTAATTCGACCTTAGCATTCACCTCTCAGAGGATGAAAGATATGAGTGATAGTTCGAGAAATTATGATTGTTGGGAGTGACAGCCACTCGCCTTTCGTCTTTGACACTAGAGGTCACACGACTCGTATTTCATTTGAGGATTTTTCCATCCTTTCATCTTTTTTCTTTTCATATCCCTAACTTTTGCCTGGACTGACTCTTTTGAGTTCTTTTGTTTTTTTTTTGAGTCCAGCGGGATGCCCTCGTTTTTGCCTAAGTCAATTGTTTTCTTTTCTTGACTTAGCGAGCTTTTAATTTTTTTCTCTTTTTTCTTTCTAACAAGTCGTGTGACGCTGGTTGTCTGACTCTTTGGGGAATGATGTGACTGTTTCACTCCTAATGCTGAACCATTGTGGTTTCTTAGGCACGACCTCTAGAGGTGTGACTGATCCTCGAACGGACACTCCTTTTGCAACTTGAACGCTCGGTCAAATTAGCTAACACCTACCTTGCCCCAGGTTAAGATTGAGGGTTTTTCATTCACAGAAAGAAACTCCTACTACAAGGCTCAAAGGGGTTGACAAGGGATTATCTTCCTTATATCTCCGGTGTTTAGGGATTTGAAACAATGCATGTACATCATCAGCAGGTTTTGTTTTAAAACGCATACAATCGGAATTTTGCATGTCGTTCATTTTCGTCATCCTCCCGGATTCCTCTTAACCAGGCGTTGGACATTTGTAAAAACAATTAGTGAACACGAATGGATTTAATCAAAACATGCATATTTATTTCATTATCATCAATTGAATGGAAACAACAAGTTTTACAAACAAGATTGCATTTTAAACAGGAAAGAAACTACAAACTTAAAGAAATGACAAGATAAAACAAAGAAAAATGCCAGCTTCCGAGAACCGGGCTTTCACATCTGTCCTGCTGCTGAACCAGCTATCTTCACAATCAGTTATTAGAGGCAGCCTGCCACTGTTCTGATCTACTTTTAACGGCCCACCCGAACTATAGAACTCCTCTTTGTCCACCATACTCCAGCCTATTCATGGTTTGGCATTGGTTGTTGTGTAATATTGGGCCCTTCCGTACCAAAATTAATAGCAGTGCTATCAAGCAAATCTTGCACTTTATGCTTGAAAGCGTGGCAGTTTTCGATATTATGGTCGGGTGCCCCAGAGTGGAATTCACAATGCTCATTAGTGTTATAACTGGGTGGGGGTATCCCTGTCGGAGGAGCCATCGTTCTTTTCTCGACCAACTGTAACCGTAACAAATTCTGAAGAAGCTCAGCGTACGATACTGGCGGCGGATCAAATACCCTTTTCGGCTTCCCGTTCTGAATTCTTCGCTGAGCCGGATGTTGTTGCCCCTGCTGCTGCGGCGGTTGCTGATGTTGCGCGGGGATTGTCACACTTGCAACTTGTTGCGGTTGGTATTGCCTCCATCCCCTATTTCTCCCCCAAGAGCTACATACCGAATTGGCATCTTCCTGTTTTCTACCCCCGAAAGCTTTCTTATTACCTCCTGCGGAACTGGACTCACTCGCTTGAATTTTACCAATCTTTACCCCGTTTTCAATGCGCTCCCCCATCAAGATCAACTCAGAGAAAGTACTCATCGAAAAATTGAGCAACCGGTCATAGTACATTCCAGAAAAAGTTCCTATGAACATGTCCATCATTTCGCGCTCCACCATAGGAGGTTGTACTCTGGCAGCCAAATCACGCCATCTCTGGGCGTATTCTTTGAAGCTTTCACTAGAATTTTGGGACATGCTTTGCAGCTGGACTCGGTTAGGGGCGAGATCGCTGTTGTATTGGTAATGCTTCACGAAAGCTTCCGCTAGCTCTTTCCAGCTTTTTATCTGTATTGGCTCTAGGCTCATATACCATTCCAGCGACGGCCCTGACAAGCTGTCCTGGAAGAAATGCATGAGCATCTTTTCGTCGTCTGAATACGCGGACATCCTACTGTAAAATGAACGAACATGTACCCTCGGGCACGTGTCCCCTTTATATTTATCAAAAGATGGCGCTTTGAATTTCAGAGGTACCCTCAGCCCTGGTACTTATCCCATATTGGACATATCCAGCCCCAAAGCATTCTGGCTAGCCAAACCGTTTACCTTCTCTTCTAGCAATCTCATCCGATGGTTGTCATCCCTAGCTCTTTCATAACCCTCGTTCTGACCAGAGAAGACGTCTTCTTGACGATCCTCCCAGCGAGGTACTGCATCGTATCCAACATAATCTGCATCATGGCCCGAACCCGTTTGGAAGTACCTGGGGTCATACCTCAGATTGCCCATCTCTTAAGCGTTGTACGCGCCAGTTCCATATCCAAGATTACCATAGCCACCAAACCCATCCTTGGCGCCAGCAGTGTTGCCATACCCCATGTTCACACCATTGAAACCCTGGTTACCATTATTACCATTCAATCCGACATTCTCAACGCCCCCATTGAAACCCTGGTTAACATTACCCACAAATACCCCAGCAGTATCTGTATTGGCATTCATATTACCGGCGTTCCCACCTCCACCTACAGGACCAGTTTCTCCAGCATTCAAACCGGTTACGGGAATAGCATCAGCTCTTTGACGATTCTCAATTCGGGGAGAAGCAGCAATATTTTCACCATGCGGTGTCCCGTTGTTTCCAGCCCGTGTGACTATCGGTTGAACCAGAGTCTGCAGCTGCTCTTGTCCCTTGGCGATGGTCTCCATGGTTTGCATGAGCAGGGCCATCATGTCACACATCTCCTGCATTTCACTCTGCACGTTGTCCATGATCTTCTTCTGATTAGTCCTTGTGGAATAACGATGGATTCGTTGATCTGCAATCCTGACACTACCACCTACTATGGATGCAGGAGATAAGATACATGGATCATAAACCTGTAATGCAAATATGAGTATGTATGCAAAATGCAATATGATAAATGATGCAATCAGTGAACACAGGGGCTATGCTGTAGCCTGAGGAGGACCATGTCTGTGATGTCAAGAACAGAAAACCACCACAGTCACCAGAACTTCATGACACTAACTATCATCTGGCACTCAAAATACCAATCCCCTGGTAAGAAATCCATCTGAACCTCTGTGACTGACGAGAAAACCATCTAATAATAGTATCAACCTCAAACAAGAGACTCATCTGATCCAAACAAAACACCTGTTAACGAACCAAGAAAACCATCTGATAAATGCTGAATCATGGTTTCTGAAGGCCAGTTTTCCTGCAATAACCCAATCCCCCTCACAGGTATGGACCTAATCCACGGACAAAGGTACGACATCCTATGCGGTCATCAGCGTCACAGACTTTCATGAGTGACGATACGATTCCCAGAAGGAGTGGCATCATCAAGTCATGAAGAGGCCTCACTTAGCTGACTTCCAAATGATCGGTCCCTAGAGTCGACAATCCCCACGTCTGGACTCCCCTCAGATCCTCAGGACCGGAAAGGAGCACCTCGGCGAGAACCTCGTCTGAGCGCAGATTTCGTAGGGAACTGTGCCTGCTCAGCAGACAGGTTCGTCTACTACTCTCCGCAACTATGTCTAGGTGCATACTCAAGCCCAGGTCCGGCCTCTCACTCATAGTAACCTCCCTCTCCTACAGCAATAATCACAATATAATATAGTGCTGAAAGTAAATGCGGAAAGGTAAAGGTACGGAAAAGTAAAGTGCGGAAAGATAAAACACATATGCACAACACCCAACAGATAAACACCCAAGCGCTAGGATTGACTCGCGTAGGGGATGGGAAACGGTCCCAGCATAAGGGATGGGAAAAGTCCCTAGATGCTATAAGGTCCCCAGCAGAGTCACCAGCTGTCGCTACTGTGAAAATCGGCGCCGGCTGACAGAAGAGTCGCCACCGTGCGTTATTTATCCCAACGGAGGGAAAGGAAACACTCGAAGTAAACCTCGCAAAAAACGGGAAAGGTATGGTCATCGCAACCAAAACCTGGATTCGGGAGTCGGTTACGCAAGGGGAAGGTATTAGCACCCCTCACGTCCGTCGTACTCGACGGGATCCACGCTTGGTGTTTATAAGGAAAAGGGTGTGTTTATCTATCTACGCTAATGGTCAGTCTGAAAAGAAAAGAAAAGGACAGGACTCGACAGAACATACGGTGTTCTGGGCCTACGTACTCCCTCGTGCAATGGGAAAGTCAGAGTCAACGTAGTTCGACTACCTACGTCTAGACGGGGGGAAGGTTGCTCGCCAGGACATCGCATCCTGTGCCTACGTACTTCCATACGGCATGGACGATCAGAGCAAATGTAGTTCGACTAACTACGGCTAAACAGGGTGTTCTCACACAGCAGTGAGAAATCAAACTGGTTTCAAAGGTACGGGAACCTATGGGAAAAACTACGGTCTGGTCTCAAATGCACTCGGGCAAGAGAAAAGGGTAACAATCAGTCGTCAGCGGGAAATTCTCGATCGCACAGCAGTGAGAGAACAAAAGGTTAATTGTTAGTGTGCTCGCTAGGATATCGCATCCTATGCCTACATATTCTCGTCTGGTACGAGAAATCAGAGCAGCTGTAGTTCGGCTAACTACGACACAAGCTATTCAAGTGTTTTTCTATTGAGAAAGGAAAAAGACACCCTAAAACTATGGTTGAAAAGGGGAATCTACCTACTGTTATCATGCCTGGTTGACCATCCTAATGTCTATCATAACCCCTCCGCAGCGGAGAAGTTAGAGCTCCTAAGGGATCATGGCAACTGGACTAAACAGCAAACGGGAATCAACTGCAAAGTAAAGAAATACTGGAAATATGCATGAATGCAACAACCAAACAAACAAGGCACAAAGGCCGCAAACCACAGAGGTAAGGGAACTCAGCTCTACCAAATACCAGCAAGCAAAGCCACTCAATAACAAACAAGCAGAAGGAGGACCACCTCAACTCCTCATGCACACAAAGCCTATCTCTAAGATGCACCTACCTCAGAAATATCTAGATGAACCCCTAAGTCTAATGCAGCACAGCACCACACAAGTCAAACAACACAAAGAGAAGGCGAACCAACCTGACAAACCCCTATCCCAAAACAAGAAACTACCCCTGAGCAAGACCCTAAACAACCCTGAAACAAACCCCTGATTTACCCCTGAACAAAGCTCTATGCAAAACCCTAAGCAAATCTCTAAGCAAAACCCTAAGCAAAACCCTAATCGAATCTCTAAGCAAAACCCTACACACAAGAGAAAACAAACCAGTCCCCAAGCTTCAAAACAAGCTTACCAAAGAAAGGGAGCTAAGCAGACAAACCCATAGTGCCTTCCTCAGGAAAGTATCAGGAGGTTACCACTCAGGAATCATATCCTATGCGGCTCAACAACTGTGAACGGTTTATATTCCTCCTCAGGAGAAACTAAACTCACATGAAGGCTCCAACATCATGGGATACTTGAGAAATCCTATATGAACTAAGGGAACTAAGTGAACAGACCCATAGTGCCTTCCTCAGGAAAGTACCAGGAGGCTCCCACTTAGGAATCATATCCCATGTGGCTCAACAACTGTGATTGGTTTACATTCCTCCTCAGGAGAAACTAAACTCACATGGAGGCTCCAACATCATTGGATACTTAAGAAATCCTACATGAACTAAGGGAACTAAGTGAACAGACCCATAGTGCCTTCCTCAGGAAAGTACTAGGAGGCTTCCACTTAGGAATCATATCCCATGTGGCTCAACAACTGTGATCGGTTTATATTCCTCCTCAGGAGAAACTAAACTCACATGAAGGCTCCAACATCATTGGATACTTGAGAAAGAGGTGAGAAGAAAGAATGAAAGACATCCATAGTGCCTTCCTCAGGAAAGTACCATAATTTTCCCTCAAACTTCAGGATCTCAAACCTCACAAAAGAGAACAAACTCCTAGACTAGGTCTTCAATCTATGCATCCTTGCAAGCTCCAACCTCTCAACCTCTGGGTCTTGATCTTCAATCTTATCCTTCATCATGCTCCTTCAACAAGGTCTTCAAAGCAAACCAATCCCCACAACAATTCCCCAAAGATAAACCCCAAGGATAGACAATCAACACAAAACATGCCACACAAACAGTCCATTCAGAAAATACTCTGAAAATACTAAAGTCACAGGGAAAAATCTAATATTTATTCACAAGGGTCTATTATACTTACCCATAATATCACTATAGTCCCATACCCAAAATCAAACTAAAACTCCTAAAAGAAATGATTTACTTCACCTATGTCAAACCTAAAACCCTAATTTCATTACACTTGTCTCACCTAATCAAAGTACCTCACAATTAATCCTAAAAATTAAGAATAAAATCCTACATACAAGTTAAAGTCCTAAGTGAAATATCCTGAAAAGAATGGGTTCAAAATCTAAAAGGACCTAGTCAAACAAAAATGAACAAAATGAAGTATCAAACTAAATCATCTAAAAAGCTATTTAAATGAAAAATATACTAAAAATAGTAAACTAAAAATAAAATGGTATTTTTATTTTTATTAATTTTCTATACAAAATTATTGACCTAATACAAAAACAGGAACTAAAAAATATCAATTTTCTGATTTTATATGATTTTTTAAAGATGCTAAAAATGTTAAGGAAAATGAAATCAAAGAAAATAAATTAAATTGGGAGGGGGGTGTTAGAAGCAGGAGCGCTTAGTTCATTATGGTTGATGGACCAGAAGCTGGGGTGTAACTAACAAGCGTGTTAGGCCCAATATACTTCAGAAAATTAATTAAAAAAAATCAGAAAGAAAAAGATAAAGCAACGGTGCGAAAAGTAAAGGAATCCAGTTCATTTTGAAATGGGCTCGCTGGTGGGGGTGTGAATAATGTTTTTGGACTTAAGCCCAACGTTTCAGATTAATGAAACGCGGTGTTTTGTACGTAGCCAGGTTTCCCTCTAAATTCATTTTGAATGCAGGCCATTGAATCCGATGCTAGGTCAAGGTCTTTATGCACAATCCACGGCTATCCTTCGTCTTCTTCCTCATGAAACCCTAAAACCAGAAAAAATATATCCCATGCAACCATTTTTATCCTCTCTGTTCTTCCTCATTCCTTGATGAAATTCAAAACCCTAAAGACCAAAGTCACGCTACTCTTTCCCAGCAATCCAACCATGCCCTTGGTTTGACTCAAAACCTCCTAGAATCTTGAACCCGATAACATGAAGTATCGGGTACCACTTGTTTTCACTGATATGCATGCTAAGGATTCTTGCTGAAACTTACACTATTGTACTCTACGCATTATGTTGATCATCCTAAGCTATCTAGCTAACAATAACACGCCCTAATCTAAGAATTCTATGCCAAGAAAGTTTAACTGCCCTAGCAAGAACTTTCATCAATGGCCACAATAGTTGGTATACATGATCTTCTATCCTAACCTAGCATTTCTAAACTAAAAAACACACTAACATGACATAATTAAGAGTGCACGAGTTAGATTTCAAACCTGCAATATTGATGGAAACAGCTATGGAGTCTTGCTTCTCAAGTCTTGGCAAACCTCACTAGTGATCTTTGGGAGGTGCTAACTCTTCTGTATGCAAAGGAAATGACTGGAGATGCTTGTAATGGTGGCTGCAGCTCTGGTGTAAGATCTTGAATATTCAAAGCCAGCTCTTCAAACTGCCATGGATGGACCTCTAAGCATGCTCTTTCACACTCACTCTGACCTAGAGATTGAAGATAAAGCACACACTTGAACAGAAATGGGGTGGATTGAATGATCTCTCAATTCCTTGCAAATGAAGCCATCTCACAATTCTCTCTATTCTCCCTCTCTATGCACCAACCTTTTGCACCAATGAGCTTAACTCAATATATAGAAGAAGATAGAAGAGTCTAGAAACTTCTGGATCCATCTTGGAGGATTCTAGAACTTTCATGCATTTCTCATGTTATGGCATTTTGGAACTTATCAACTCATGTAATATCTCCTCTCATACACTTTGCAGCCCACTTGAAAATCTCATTTCATGACAAATTGGAAGTGTATTAGTGCTTACATACCCTGAATTTTGCCTTATGCTAAGTTTTGCATGGTTGCCTTATTATGCAAGTAATGGATTTACAAAGCAACCCCATTTTTAAAGCCCTATCTCAAAATTGTGGATGAACCAAAGTCTTTAAAATGTTGTTTCGAATCAATTTGGTATATTACATGACCCATTTTGGATTTGTAGATTTCCCAAACCAATTTTCCATTTGAACTTTTTCAACTTATATGCCATTTTTAAAGTCATTTTTACCAACTTTTATCAATTTGAGTTCTATGCATTTCCAAACTTCCATGACCTCTTTTCTAGACTTAAAATGAAATTTTGAGCAACTTTTATGTTGTGAAGCTTTTCATTTGAAGCTTCCTTGTATGAGTTTTAGGCATAGGCTAAGAATGACCTGTAATTCTCAAATTACCAAAATACCCTTTGCTTGCCAAGGACATAAGTAGAGTTCCACAAATCATATAAAGGCATACCATACCTTCCTAGAAAGATAAGACAATGAGGAAGAACTCTCATGTTGGCCAGAAATCCATTTGAAATCTCCTTGAAGGTCAAACGTTGCTTGGAAGACAGACAACTTTCACAGACAAATTTCAGTGCCCTCAGATGACCTGTAACTTGCAAGAGCTATAACTTGAGTTCTATAAATCATCTTGATGACTTCCACCACACAAATTAAAGCTATGAAGATACTTTACAAGTTTCATGTGGACCAGAAATTCATATGAAGCTTGCATTTTGAGTTACACTGCTTTGAAGTTTGACCTAAATCAGGGGATTTTACAATGAAAACCTAATTTGGTAACTCCTCTTCTCCTTGACTTCTTTTGATTTTCCTTGGGCATCCATATCAATGTAGCAAATAATGAATCCCACATCCTTCAAATGAGCCTTGATACCTTTCAAAACAAGTCTTTGACCTAGGGTTGACCTAGATGAAACCCTAGTTGGCTGCCTTCAACTGGGGCTCTTGTAATCATTCCAATGACTTGGTTACTCCTCCAAAATGATCATCTAGGATCTTCATAACATCCATACACACTCCATGCTCTTGGCTCATAGCTCATGCTTCCTCTGATGATCCCCAAATAACCTCAAGATAGGAGAGAATCCACTGAGTGATCTGAGTAATCCTGAATATGAATGAAACCCCTTGAACATACCTCTTGAGACAAGAATAGCACTTGATCCCCTGTTAAGATATCTTGCCTATGCTATGCAATGCAGATGAATGCACTATGTACATGATGACAATGCAAATGATTATGCAATTGAAACATAAGCCTAGGCTAAAAAAAGGTTGGGCAAATTTTGGGGTGCAACATCTGCCCCTATTCAAGCGGCTTGGACCCGACTGGATGAAGAGCGCGCAGCCTTCAGACATTCGAGGTACGAGACGGTTGAATACGAAAGAACCCGGAAATTTGCCAACCGCAAAAGTTAAATTGCGTATACGACTACTGCTTGGGGAAAATATCATTCAGAAAACCGAATCCGGTTGTCACGGCAACAACTGATCAATTATCTGATAAGAACTGACTTGATTTCGTCCTCAACCACCTGCGTGACGCCACAGGCCTTGAATCCACAATTAATTCCAAATTTTGCTACAATAAGCATGCATCGAGCCAAAGGACCACGTCGAAAACACAAAAGTCTTGACCTTCGTTTGTAGAGAAACAAACAAAATGCTACGTAAAGCGCGAATCAGGCATCCGGTGACTTGAACAAGTTACTCTGTGGGATACATCTCCGACGACACAGATACTTGAACAAATAATTCCGCAGGGAGCCACTCCGTTAGCACGGGTAATGATTCTGCCAACACCGATAATAATTCCTTTGACAAAAGGTAACAACTCCATCGACCAGGGAGCCACTTCGTGTTGTACCGGCCTTCGGGTTCGATGCCTTTTTGTTTAAATAATACTTGATGGGGAGGTCAGATGTTCCTCTAAATTTCAAGCTGAGCCGGCCTTCGGGTTCGATGCTTGTTTGTTTAACAGATGTTTGACGGTGAGGTCAGATGTTCTTTTCAATTAAGGATTGAGACGGCCTTCGGGTTTGATACCTGTTTGTTTAACAGATGCCTGACGGCGAGGTCAAATGTTCTTCTCAACTTCGAGTTGAGTCAGCCTTCGGATTTGATACCTGTTTGTTAAACAGATGCCTGGCAGAGAGGTCTAATATTCTTATCAACTTCGGGTTGAACCGCCCTTCGGGCTCGATGTCTGTTTGTTTAACAGATGCCTGACGGTGAGGTCAGATGTTCTTCTCAACTTCGGGTTGAGCCGGCCTTCAGATTTAATGCCTGTTTTCTTAACAGATGCTTGACAGTGAAGTCAAATGTTCCTCTCAACTTCATGTTGAGCCGCCCTTCGGGTTCGATGCCTGTTTGTTTAACAAATGCCTGACGGCGAGGTCAGATGTTCCTCTCAACTTCGTGTTGAGCCGACCTTCGGGTTCGATGCCTGTTTGTTTAACAGATGCCTGACAGTGAAGTCAAATGTTCCTCTCAACTTCATGTTGAGCCGACCTTTAGGTTCGATGCCTGTTTGTTTAACAGATGCCTAACGGTGAGGTCAGATGTTCTTCTCAACTTCGGGTTGAGCCGGCCTTCGGATTTGATGCCTGTTTGTTTAACAGATGCTTGACAGTGAAGCCAAACGTTCCTCTCAACTTCATGTTGAGCCGACCTTCGAGTTCGATGCCTGTGTGTTTTACAAATACCTGACAGCGAGGTCAGATGTTCCTCTCAACTTCGTGTTGAGCCGGCCTTCAGGTTCGATGCCTGATGGCGAGGTCAGATGTTCTTCTCAACTTTGTGTTATGCTGGCATTCGTGTCCGATGCCTATTTGTTTAACTAATGCCTGATGGGGAGGTCAGATGTTCCTCTAAACTTCAAGGTGATCCGGCCTTCGGGTTCGTTACCTGTTTGTTTAACAGATGTTTGACGGCAAGGTGATATGTTCTTATCAACTAAGGGTTGAGACGGCCTTCGGGTTTGATGACTCTTTGTTTAACAGATGCCTGACGGCGAGGTCAGTTGTTCTTCTCAACTTCGGGTTGTGCCAGCCTTCGGGTTCCACACCTTTTTGTTTAACAGATGCCTGAAAGCGAGGTCAGATGTTCTTTTCAACTTTGGGTTGAGCCGGCCTTTGGGTTCGATGCCTGTTTGTTTAACAGATGCCTGGCGGCTAGGTCAGATGTTCTTCTAAACTTCAGGTTGAGCCGGCCTTCGGGTTCGATTCCTGTTTGTTTAACTAATGCCTGGCAGCAAGGTCAGATGTTCTTCTTAACTTCGGGTTGAGTCGGCCATCAAATTCGATGCCTATTTGTTTAACGTATGCCTGACAGCAAGGTCAGATGTTCTTCTCAACTTCGTGTTGTGCCGGCCTTCGGGTTCGATGTCTGTTTCTTTAACTAATGCCTGATGGGGAGGTCAGATGTTCCTCTAAACTTCCAGTTGACCCGGCCTTCGGGTTCGATGCGTGTTTGTTTAAAAGATGTTTGACGGCGAGGTCAGATGTTCTTCTCAATTAAGGATTGAGACGACCTTTGGGTTTGATGCCTGTTTGTTTAACAGATGCCTGACGGCGAGGTCAAATGTTCTTCTTAACTTCGGGTTGAGCCTGCCTTCGGATTTGATGCATGTTTGTTTAACAGATGCCTGGCAGAGAGCTCTAATTTTCTTATCAACTTCAGGTTGAGCCGCCCTTCGGGTTCGATGCCTGTTTGTTTAACAGATGCCTGACGGCGAGGTCAGATATTCTTATCAACTTCGAGATGAGCCGCCCTTTGGGTTCGATGCCTGTTTGTTTAATAGATTCCTGAAGGTGAGGTCAGATGTTCTTCTCAACTTCGGGTTGAGCCGGCCTTCGGATTTAATGCATGTTTGTTTAACAGATGCTTGATAGTGAAGTCAAATGTTCCTCTCAACTTCATGTTGAGCCGACCTTCGAGTTCGATGCCTGTGTGTTTAAATACCTGACGGCGAGGTCAGATGTTCTTCTCAACTTCGGGTTGAGCCGGCCTTCGGATTTGATGCCTGTTTGTTTAACAGATGCTTGACAGTGAAGCCAAACGTTCCTCTCAACTTCATGTTGAGCCGACCTTCGAGTTCGATGCCTGTGTGTTTAACAAATACCTGACGGCGAGGTCAGATGTTCCTCTCAACTTCGTGTTGAGCCGGCCTTCAGGTTCGAAGCCTGTTTGTTTAATAGATGCCTGATGGCGAGGTCAGATGTTCTTCTCAACTTCGTGTTATGCCGGCCTTCGTGTTCGATGCCTATTTGTTTAACTAATGCCTGATGGGGAGGTCAGATGTTCCTCTCAACTTCAAGGTGATCCGGCCTTCGGGTTCGATACCTGTTTGTTTAACAGATGTTTGACGGCAAGGTGAGATGTTCTTATCAACTAAGGGTTGAGACGGCCTTCGGGTTTGATGACTCTTTGTTTAACAGATGCCTGACGGCGAGGTCAGTTGTTCTTCTCAACTTCGGGTTGAGCCAGCCTTTGGGTTCCACACCTTTTTGTTTAACAGATGCCTGAAAGCGAGGTCAGATGTTCTTTTCAACTTTGGGTTGAGCCGGCCTTTGGTTTCGATGCCTGTTTGTTTAACAGATGCCTGGCGGCTAGGTCAGTTGTTCTTCTAAACTTCAGGCTGAGCCGGCCTTCGGGTTCGATTCCTGTTTGTTTAACTAATGCCTGGCAGCGAGGTCAGATGTTCTTCTTAACTTCGGGTTGAGTCGGCCATCAAATTCGATGCCTTTTTGTTTAACTTATGCCTGACAGCGAGGTCAGATGTTCTTCTCAACTTCGTGTTGTGCCGGCCTTCGGGTTCGATGCCTGTTTCTTTAACTAATGCCTGATGGGGAGGTCAGATGTTCCTCTAAACTTCCAGTTGACCCGGCCTTCGGGTTCGATGCGTGTTTGTTTAACAGATGTTTGACGGCGAGGTCAGATGTTCTTCTCAATTAAGGATTGAGACGGCATTCGGGTTTGATGCCTGTTTGTTTAACAGATGCCTTACGGCGAGGTCAAATGTTCTTCTCAACTTCGGGTTGAGTCTGCCTTCGGATTTGATGCATGTTTGTTTAACAGATGCCTGGCAGAGAGCTCTAATTTTCTTATCAACTTCAGGTTGAGCCGCCCTTCAGGTTCGATGCCTGTTTGTTTAACAGATGCCTGACGGCGAGGTCAGATGTTCTTATCAACTTCGAGATGAGCCGCCCTTCGGGCTCGATGTCTGTTTGTTTAACAGATGCCTGACGGTGAGGTCAGATGTTCTTCTCAACTTCGGGTTGAGCCGGCCTTCGGATTTAATGCCTGTTTTCTTAACAGATGCTTGACAGTGAAGTCAAATGTTCCTCTCAACTTCATGTTGAGCCGCCCTTCGGGTTCGATGCCTGTTTGTTTAACAAATGCCTGACGGCGAGGTCAGATGTTCCTCTCAACTTCGTGTTGAGCCGACCTTCGGGTTCGATGCCTGTTTGTTTAACAGATGCCTGACAGTGAAGTCAAATGTTCCTCTCAACTTCATGTTGAGCCGACCTTTAGGTTCGATGCCTGTTTGTTTAACAGATGCCTAACGGTGAGGTCAGATGTTCTTCTCAACTTCGGGTTGAGCCGGCCTTCGGATTTGATGCCTGTTTGTTTAACAGATGCTTGACAGTGAAGCCAAACGTTCCTCTCAACTTCATGTTGAGCCGACCTTGGAGTTCGATGCCTGTGTGTTTTACAAATACCTGACAGCGAGGTCAGATGTTCCTCTCAACTTCGTGTTGAGCCGGCCTTCAGGTTCGATGCCTGATGGCGAGGTCAGATGTTCTTCTCAACTTCGTGTTATGCTGGCATTCGTGTCCGATGCCTATTTGTTTAACTAATGCCTGATGGGGAGGTCAGATGTTCCTCTAAACTTCAAGGTGATCCGGCCTTCGGGTTCGATACCTGTTTGTTTAACAGATGTTTGACGGCAAGGTGATATGTTCTTATCAACTAAGGGTTGAGACGGCCTTCGGGTTTGATGACTCTTTGTTTAACAGATGCCTGACGGCGAGGTCAGTTGTTCTTCTCAACTTCGGGTTGTGCCAGCCTTCGGGTTCCACACCTTTTTGTTTAACAGATGCCTGAAAGCGAGGTCAGATGTTCTTTTCAACTTTGGGTTGAGCCGGCCTTTGGGTTCGATGCCTGTTTGTTTAACAGATGCCTGGCGGCTAGGTCAGATGTTCTTCTAAACTTCAGGTTGAGCCGGCCTTCGGGTTCGATTCCTGTTTGTTTAACTAATGCCTGGCAGCGAGGTCAGATGTTCTTCTTAACTTCGGGTTGAGTCGGCCATCAAATTCGATGCCTATTTGTTTAACGTATGCCTGACAGCGAGGTCAGATGTTCTTCTCAACTTCGTGTTGTGCCGGCCTTCGGGTTCGATGTCTGTTTCTTTAACTAATGCCTGATGGGGAGGTCAGATGTTCCTCTAAACTTCCAGTTGACCCGGCCTTCGGGTTCGATGCGTGTTTGTTTAACAGATGTTTGACGGCGAGGTCAGATGTTCTTCTCAATTAAGGATTGAGACGACCTTTGGGTTTGATGCCTGTTTGTTTAACAGATGCCTGACGGCGAGGTCAAATGTTCTTCTTAACTTCGGGTTGAGCCTGCCTTCGGATTTGATGCATGTTTGTTTAACAGATGCCTGGCAGAGAGCTCTAATTTTCTTATCAACTTCAGGTTGAGCCGCCCTTCGGGTTCGATGCCTGTTTGTTTAACAGATGCCTGACGGCGAGGTCAGATATTCTTATCAACTTCGAGATGAGCCGCCCTTTGGGTTCGATGCCTGTTTGTTTAATAGATTCCTGAAGGTGAGGTCAGATGTTCTTCTCAACTTCGGGTTGAGCCGGCCTTCGGATTTAATGCATGTTTGTTTAACAGATGCTTGATAGTGAAGTCAAATGTTCCTCTCAACTTCATGTTGAGCCGACCTTCGAGTTCGATGCCTGTGTGTTTAACAAATACCTGACGGCGAGGTCAGATGTTCTTCTCAACTTCGGGTTGAGCCGGCCTTCGGATTTGATGCCTGTTTGTTTAACAGATGCTTGACAGTGAAGCCAAACGTTCCTCTCAACTTCATGTTGAGCCGACCTTCGAGTTCGATGCCTGTGTGTTTAACAAATACCTGACGGCGAGGTCAGATGTTCCTCTCAACTTCGTGTTGAGCCGGCCTTCAGGTTCGAAGCCTGTTTGTTTAACAGATGCCTGATGGCGAGGTCAGATGTTCTTCTCAACTTCGTGTTATGCCGGCCTTCGTGTTCGATGCCTATTTGTTTAACTAATGCCTGATGGGGAGGTCAGATGTTCCTCTCAACTTCAAGGTGATCCGGCCTTCAGGTTCGATACCTGTTTGTTTAACAGATGTTTGACGGCAAGGTGAGATGTTCTTATCAACTAAGGGTTGAGACGGCCTTCGGGTTTGATGACTCTTTGTTTAACAGATGCCTGACGGCGAGGTCAGTTGTTCTTCTCAACTTCGGGTTGAGCCAGCCTTTGGGTTCCACACCTTTTTGTTTAACAGATGCCTGAAAGCGAGGTCAGATGTTCTTTTCAACTTTGGGTTGAGCCGGCCTTTGGTTTCGATGCCTGTTTGTTTAACAGATGCCTGGCGGCTAGGTCAGTTGTTCTTCTAAACTTCAGGCTGAGCCGGCCTTCGGGTTCGATTCCTGTTTGTTTAACTAATGCCTGGCAGCGAGGTCAGATGTTCTTCTTAACTTCGGGTTGAGTCGGCCATCAAATTCGATGCCTTTTTGTTTAACTTATGCCTGACAGCGAGGTCAGATGTTCTTCTCAACTTCGTGTTGTGCCGGCCTTCGGGTTCGATGCCTGTTTCTTTAACTAATGCCTGATGGGGAGGTCAGATGTTCCTCTAAACTTCCAGTTGACCCGGCCTTCGGGTTCGATGCGTGTTTGTTTAACAGATGTTTGACGGCGAGGTCAGATGTTCTTCTCAATTAAGGATTGAGACGGCATTCGGGTTTGATGCCTGTTTGTTTAACAGATGCCTTACGGCGAGGTCAAATGTTCTTCTCAACTTCGGGTTGAGTCTGCCTTCGGATTTGATGCATGTTTGTTTAACAGATGCCTGGCAGAGAGCTCTAATTTTCTTATCAACTTCAGGTTGAGCCGCCCTTCAGGTTCGATGCCTGTTTGTTTAACAGATGCCTGACGGCGAGGTCAGATGTTCTTATCAACTTCGAGATGAGCCGCCCTTTGGGTTCGATGCCTGTTTGTTTAATAGATGCCTGAAAGTGAGGTCAGATGTTCTTCTCAACTTCGGGTTGAGTCGGCCTTCGGATTTAATGCCTGTTTGTTTAACAGATGCTTGACAGTGAAGTCAAATGTTCCTCTCAACTTCATGTTGAGATGACCTTTGGGTTTGATGCCTGTTTGTTTAACAAATTCCTGACGGCGAGGTCAGATGTTCCTCTAAACTTCGTGTTAAGCCGACCTTCGGGTTCGATGCCTGTTTGTTTAACAGATGCCTGACGGCGAGGTCAGATGTTCTTATCAACTTCGGGTTGAGCCGCCCTTCGGGTTCGATGCCTGTTTGTTTAACAGATGCATGACGGTGAGGTCAGATGTTCTTCTCAACTTCGGGTTGAGCCGGCCTTCGGATTTAATGCCTGTTTGTGTAACAGATGCTTGACAGTGAAGTCAAATGTTCCCCTCAACTTCATGTTGAGCCGACCTTTGGGTTCGATGCCTGTTTGTTTAACTAATACCTGATGGGGAGGTCAGATGTTCCTCTCAACTTCAAGGTTAGCCGGCCTTCGGGTTCGATACCTGTTAGTTTAACAGATGTTTGACGGCGAGGTGAGATGTTCTTATCAACTAAGGGTTGAGACGGCCTTCGAGTTTGATGACTGTTTGTTTAACAGATGCCTGACGGCGAGGTCAGTTGTTCTTCTAAACTTCGGGTTGAGCCAGCCTTCGGGTTCCACACCTTTTTGTTTAACAGATGTCTGACGGCGTGGTCAGATGTTCTTTTCAACTTCGGGTTGAGCCGGCCTTTGGGTTCGATGCCTGTTTGTTTAACAGATGCCTGGCGGCTAGGTCAGATGTTCTTCTCAACTTCGGGTTGAGCCGGCCTTCGAGTTCGATTCCTGTTTGTTTAACTAATGCCTGGCAGCGAGGTCAGATGTTCTTCTCAACTTCGGGATGAGTCGGCCATCAAATTCGATGCATGTTTGTTTAACGTAAGCCTGACAGCGAGGTCCGATGTTCTTCTCAACTTCGTGTTGTGCCGGTCTTCGGGTTCGATGCCTGTTTGTTTAACTAATGCCTGATGGGGAAGTTAGATGTTCCTCTTAACTTCCAGTTGAGCTGGCCTTCAGGTTCGATGCCTGTTTGTTTAATAGATGTTTTACGGCGAGGTCAGATGTTCTTCTCAATTAAGGATTGAGACGGCCTTCGGGTTTAATGCCTGTTTGTTTAACAGATGCCTGACGACGAGGTCAAATGTTCTTCTTAACTTCGGGTTGAGTCGGCCTTCGGATTTGGTGCCTGTTTGTTTAACAGATGCCTGGCAGAGAGGTATAATGTTCTTATCAACTTCGGGTTAAGCCGCCCTTCGGGTTCGATGCCTATTTGTTTAACAGATGCCTGATAGCAAGGCCAGATGTTTTTATCAACTTCGAGATGAGCCGCCCTTTGGGTTCAATGTCTGTTTTTTTAATAGATGCCTGACGGTGAGGTCAAATGTTCTTTTCAACTTCGGGTTGAGCCGGCCTTTGGATTTAATGCCTGTTTGTTTAACAGATGCTTGACAGTGAAGTCAAATGTTCCTCTCAACTTCATGTTGAGATGACCTTTTGGTTCGATGCCTGTTTGTTTAACAAATGCCTGATGGCGAGGTCAGATATTCCTCTCAACTTTGTGTTAAGCCGGCCTTCGGGTTCGATGCCTGTTTGTTTAACAGATGCCTGACAGCTAGGTCAGATGTTCTTATCAACTTTGGGTTGAGCCGACCTTCGGGTTCGATGCCTGTTTGTTTAACAGATGCATGACGGTGAGGTCAGATGTTCTTCTCAACTTCGGGTTGAACCGGCCTCGGATTTAATGCCTGTTTGTGTAACAGATGCTTGACAGTGAAGTCAAATATTCCTCTCAACTTCATGTTGAGCCGACCTTTGGGTTCGATGCCTGTTTGTTTAACTAATGCCTGATGGGGAGGTCAGATGTTCCTCTCAACTTCAAGGTTAGCCAGCCTTCGGGTTCGATACCTGTTTGTTTAACAGATGTTTGACGGCGAGGTGAGATGTTCTTATCAACTAAGGGTTGAGACGGCCTTCGAGTTTGATGACTGTTTGTTTAACAGATGCCTGACGGCGAGGTCAATTGTTCTTCTCAACTTCGGGTTGAGCCAGCCTTCGGGTTCCATACCTTTTTGTTTAACAGATGCCTGACAGCGAGGTCAGATGTTCTTTTCAACTTCGTGTTGAGTCGGCCTTTGGGTTTGATGCCTGTTTGTTTAACAGACGCTTGGCAGCTAGGTCAGATGTTCTTCTCAACTTCACGTTGAGCCGGCCTTCGGGTTTGATTCCTGTTTGTTTAACTAATGCCTGGAAGCGAGGTCAGATGTTCTTCTCAACTTCGGGTTGAGTCGGCCATCAAATTTGATGCTTGTTTGTTTGACGTATGCCTGACAGTGAGGTCCGATGTTCTTCTCAACTTCATGTTGTGCCGGCTGTCGCTACTGCGAAAATCGGCGCCGGCTATGACAGAAGAGTGGAAACCGTGCGTTATTTATCCCAAAAGAGGGAAAGAAAATGCTCAGAGAAAACCTAACGGAAAGAGGGAAAGGAATGGTCATCGCAACCAAATCCTGGATTCGGGAGTCGGTTATGCAAGGGGAAGGTGTTAGCACCCCTCACGTCCGTCGTACTCGACGGGATCCACGCTTGTTTTCTATCTAAGGGTACATTTATCTTTCTATTCTAAAGGTCTGGTCTAAAAAGAAAAGAAAATGACTCGGCAAAGTATCACACTTTATGCCTACGTATTCCCGTCTGGAACGAGAAATCAGAGTCAACGTAGTTCGCCTAACTACGGGTTAAGGGGGAAGGTTGCTCGCCGAGATGTCGCATCTCGTGCCTACGTACTTTCATACGACATGAAAGATCAGAGCAAACGTAGTTCGGGCTACGAAAGACACAAGTTTGTCTGACAGTGTTTTATCTCATTATGAAAGGGTTTTCCAGATTAAGGGTCCAAGAGGACAAAAACAGAGTTTGAATGTTTGTTTGAATCTTTTACGAAAGAACTATTTTTTAGGATGTTCGCAATCTCTGTCACACTAGAGACTATGACCCAGGAGTGAACGCTTCATATGTCACCCAAAGGGTACCACACTAAACATCCAGATCACTGGAGAGAGACCCTCCACCAACCTTTTCCCAGATAGCTTAAGGCTCGTAACGTACGACTTCAATTAACCTTATTACTGTATTTTTGAATTGTTTTGAGATGAGAAGGGAAAGACGCCCTAAAACTATGGTTGAAAGGGAATCTACCTATAGTTATCATGCATGGTTTAGAAACCTAATGTCTGTCATAATTCCCTCTTTCACAGAGGAAATCAGAGATCCTAGGGGAAAACAGTAAAAGAAAGCAAGCAGTAAATAGTAAACAGTAAAATGCATGCTATGCAATAGTACAAGCGAGGCAAGGGAGTCCGGATCAACCTCAAACCTAAGAAAACAACAGGAAAGGTAAGACAAGCTCCACCTCAAACCTAAAGGTAAGAAACACAAGCAAACAGACAACACAGCAAAAGAAAAAAAGAGAAAGCAGCCTAAGCAGCAACAATAATCTTCTACAAATAGCAACTTCAACCTTGAACAACAGCTCTAGACAGCAAAGGAATTGACAGCAAAGAATCTTCATCTTCAAGCTAGCCCTTATCTTCAATCTTCTTCAATTCTTCATCTTCAAGCTCTAGCAAGCTTCACAAGAAGAGAAATCACCATTGAGATCAAGCTACAATGCTAGGAAACCTAATGAAAACCAAAGGAATTCATCAGGAACAAACATGAAAAAAAGTGCATCCTCAAAAGTTCTACTCATTGAGGCATGCCACTCATCCCTCCAAAGGAGAGATGGAGCTTCTTAAGAGGACTTTGCATCATAGGATAGAATAGAAGCAAACAATGCATTCTATGTTTGATGAAAGAAGAAAGACTAGTTCTAATGGCTCTTCCTAAAACCCTAATCCTATAAGCTTCTAAAAAGCTCCTAAAAGAGGAAGAAATCTTCAAATCCAAGCTCCACAAGCCAAGCCACAACAGCTACAAGATGTCCTGAAGCTCCTCCAAAAAGGAATCCAAGCACTTCAAGCTCCAAAGCCACCAACAAGACCAAACAAAGCAAGGCACCAAAAAAGGAACACCACAAGCAACACCTACTTGCAAATTCTATCTAAAATAGAAAACTAAGTTGTAAAATTCTAATAAATTTCCTAGGGGAACATGCATGTTTTAACAATCTAGGGTTCAAATATTAAAGCCTAAATCAACTTCTACGTCCACTAAACGATTCCTAAGTTGAGATATGTCAAGGTATACCACAAGTTTGGGAAGGCTCTAAACAACTCACCTAAAACAGAACCTAAAATTGTTGAAAAAATCTAATAAAATTCCTAAGGGAGCATGCAAATCTAAACTACAACATACTTAAAAATCAAAGCCAGATTCAAAACCAAATGCTCAAACCAAAATCAACAAGGTAGATAGGCAATTATGCAAAATTAAAGAAATAAACAAAATGAGAAAAAACAACTAAAATTGAAAAATGCATGAAAATGCAATTTATTGATCCCAAAAAATCACAAATTTAATCAGGAGCATGGAGATATTTTTAAAATATTCTTTGGATCAAAAATGGATTTATTGTGATTTTTGGAACCAATAAGCATTTAAAATAATACAAAAATGAATTAAAAGAAAATAAACATGAGAAAATAAGGGGAGCGTTGGATTGTGTGACAAAGTACTCAGATCCAAGAGCAAAGAGCGCGTCCACATGGGCATCCCAGTCACACGCTGACTGGGATTAATGAAACACAACGTTTTGGTTTGGAGGCAAATCCTCAGATCAAATCTCGTGCGTTGATCTTGCATCCCAAGTCCAATTCTCAGACTCATCCAATGGCTATGGTCTTTCTTCTTCCTTGGAACTCAGGCGAAACCTTAAACCCAGACGGTGGCGCCAGCGTCTTCTCCGGTGAGACGTTATTCACAGGTGACCAAATCCAACAAACCTTACACTAATCCTGCTCAAATTTACATGCTGAGTTCAAATATGATCTTAGAATTAACTGAATCCTCGTGCATTTTATAATCCGATCCAAAACTCAAATGACACCTCAATTCTGATCATCACCAAACCTAGATCTAATCACACAGAAATGTTCCTCATGCTTCCTAAATCATCCTGATCTATCTAGTTCATGCTAATTCCTAATGATCAGATCAAACCGTGCTCAAACAGAAATCACATGCTATCTTAATTTGTCTCTAATTGTCCAAATTTCTATCCAGAAACGATCTATGTCTCTATTAGATCCTAACCACATGCACAACATGAACTACATCTCCCTAGAATTATGAGAAATTTGAAGGTTACATACCTGGTGTAGATCTATGCACAGATGTAGTTAGAGCACAAATCAAGCTTCAAAACTCTCCAGAATCACTCAAGGATGCAAGAGAAAGATGTTGAAACCTTCAATTTGATCTGAATTGGCTTGGAACTCAAAACCCGATCTGCACTTGCTTGCTTGAAAATGAACTTGCTATCTCTGCTTCAGCCACGAAAATTGCACCAAAATGATTCTGAAATCATCAAATGACTTAAATAGAACATGTCTATGGGCTTTTTGAGTCCAATTGGAGCCCAATCCAGCCATTTCAATTTCTGTTTTTCTCTTCAAAATCTCCATGTGACAGTCACGAATTTTGCCATGGAGCTTGCTCTAGAAGCTTCTAATCACTTGCAAATTACCTTGTGAATGCATTCAGATCAAAAGGAACACTTGAAATGCCTTGGTGAATGTTTTGGATATGTAACTTGCACATGAAGCAACACCATTGTGACTTGTGAAAATTGGCCTAAACTCAAAAATACACTAATGTCATTGTGTTTGAAATGAAATTTCCAATCAAAATGAGTACTTATTTGACATGTTTTGGTCAGTTAACCATTAATTTGGATTTTTCAACTTTGAATCCTTTGAAAATCTCCCTTTTTAAGCCATTTCAAACCAAGTCTTGCTATGAGCCCAATAAATCCATCATGACTTCTTGGTTATCCTAAAAACCACATTTTGAACAAGTTTCATGTTGAACAAAAATCCATTTGACAAGTGCAAGTTGGAGATTTTGACCTATGATTGAAAATGGCCTATAAGCTCACTTTCCCAAAATACCCCTGACTTGTAAACCTCATAACTTGAGTTATACAAATCAGATGGAAGACTTCTAGTACAATTTAGAAAGCTAAGATCATGAGGAACAACTTTCATGTTGGCCAAAAGTTCAGGTGAAACTTCCTTCTAGGTCAAAAATAGCTTTGAAGTCAGATGATTTTCACAGACAAATTTCAGATGCATTTGAGGACGTGTAACTTGTCTGGACCATAACTTGGGTTCTATAGATCCACTTGAGGACTTATAGTACTCAAATTAAAGGTATTGAGATGATCCACAAGTTTCATATTGGCCAAAGATCCATTTGAAACTTGCATCTTGACTTATGTGGTCTTGAAGTTAGGCACTAAACAGGAGATTTTACACTGAAACCCTAATTTAGCAACTTCCCACACTCTTGATTCTTCTTGACTTGATCTTGGCACAACACCAAAAATGTTTGATCATATCATTTCATGAATTCCATGACCTAAAAGTAGGCTTTGATATCCTTCAATTGCACAGTTGACCTAGGATTGACCCAGATGAAACCCTAATTGCTTGCAGCTCAACTGTGGCTCTTGCATTTGACACAATGACTTGATTGAGCTCTCCCATGGCCCTCTGGGCATTCTATGAGATCCATACACATCCTCTTCTCATATTCAACACTTCACCTCCCTCTGATGGTCTTCAATTGATCCTCAATTTAGGAGAAAATCCACATGCAAGCATCTAAACCCTTAGGCACTCAAACCACCTCCTGATGACTTTGATAACTTCTCAATCTTGAATAATACCTCTTGCTAGGCTTCTCTTGATAAGAATCACACTTGATCCCCTTCTATATGAATGATATCATGATATGCAAATGTTAATTCAATGAAACATAAACCAAGTAAGAAAAGGTTGAGCAAATTTTGGGGTGCAACAGCTACCCCTATTCAAACGGCTTGGACCCGACTGGGTGAAGAGCGAACGACTTTCAAACAATCGAGGTAGAAGACGGTTGAATACCAAGAAACTCGGAAATTTGCCAACCACAGAAATAAGTTGCAAAAACTGCTTGGGGACAACATTCGTTCCACTGAACCCAGTTGTTACAGCAACAACTGATCAATCATCTGATAAAACTTTGGATTTCAACATCAACCCCCTGTGTGACGCCACAGGCATCGAATTAACTTTGCAAGGAACAACTCCGTCCACAACTGGACTAAACTTCGTCAACACGAGGAGAGACTCCATCACCATGGGTACAACTCCGTCCATAACTGGAATAACGATTTCTATCAATCACAGGTAATGACTCCGTCAACACGGATAATAATCATTGGCGACTTCACTGGGGACAACTCCGTCGATCACGGGTAACGATTCCGTCAACACGGGTAACAATCACTGTCAACACAGGTACAATTCCGTCAACACGGATAACAATCACCATCAACACGGGTAACAATTCCGTCAACACGGATAACAATCACCATCAACACGGGTAACAATTCCGTCAACACGGATAACAATCACCGTCAACACAAGTACAATTCCGTCAACACGGATAACAATAACCGTCAACACAGGTACAATTCCGTCAACACGGATAACAATCACCGTCAACACGGGTAACAATTCCGTCAACACGGATAACAATCTCTATCAACACAGGTACAATTCCGTCAACACGGATAACAATCACCGTCAACACGGGTAACAATTCCGTCAACACGGATAACAATCTCTGTCAACACAGGTACAATTCCGTCAACACGGATAACAATCTCTGTCAATCACAGGTAACAATTCCGTCAACACGGATAACAATCTTTGTCAATCAAAGGTGACAATTCCGTCAACACGGATAACAATCTCTGTCAATCACAGGTGACAATTCCGTCAACACGGATAACAATCTCTGTCAATCACAGGTGACAATTCTGTCAACACGGATAACAATCTCTGTCAATCACAGGTAACAATTCCGTCAACACAGATAACAATCTCTGTCAATCACAGGTAACAATTCCGTCAACACGGATCCGTTTGAAGAATACTTTGCTGGGGAATACGAGAAACTTAACCAAACAACTCTGTGGGGAAAAATTTCACCTGAGAAGAATCCCGCTGGGGACTAAGAGAAACTTAACCAAGCAAATCTGTTAGGGGACGAACATTATCATCACCTATCTCACGCTGAGAATTTGAATATCTAGAAATCCTTCTGAGCAAGAATCTCACTCCTCTACCGAGAATAACACCTGAAAACAAAGAGGTAACCAACCTGACTTATGTTTCAAAATGCGTATGTTTGACAGTGGCGTAATGCTCCATACAGCATGGAAATGCTACGCGTTTGGGTAAATGCCAATATGATGATATATGCAAAATGCAAAGATGCCAAGAGGCGCTTCAGCAAAATAAATACTGAAGACGAAACCAAATCCTCTAAGGATAACCCGGTACCATAGACATATTCCAGCAAAATAAATGATGGACAAGTGAAACCAACTCCGCTGGGGATAACCATCTTGTTGGGGAATGGCTCACAAGCTTGAAATTACGAACTAAGCTAATGATGTTCATCCTGTCGAAAGAATGACAACCTGCTGGGGAGAAGGAAAAACAGTCATGCGCGAGGATAATCCTTCTGAACCAAAGACGACTTGGTTATATTCCACGGGAGTTACCCATGCTGGGGATTAATTGTGTACATACTCATTGCTGGGAATGCACCTTTTGTTGGGGACATCAAGATCCACTGAGGATACTCTCTTGGCAGCTTTCCTGGGGAATACTCTTCTAGGGAGGACAACCCCACATCCAGTAGGGATAAGTGCCATCTCAAATCTCTCTGGGATAAGATGTGACTTCCATCTGCTGAGGAGTGATACAATCACTTTGTCATGGGACTCTAGCTGGGGAAAAACAAATTCCTTAACTGTTTGCTTCAAAGGTGAGAACCCTGCAAATCAAAAACGAGACAAAAAAAATCTACACAACAAGATCTATCTCGGTTAGTATCTGTGACATTCGTTCAGTCAATTAAAATTTTTAGCAATTATTGGCAAGGGCCAACAAGTTTATGTACATGCAAGTTCATCAAAAACATCGGCGTTTTTCACAAACAAAACAGTAAAGAACAAGCATCAAGTACTGAATAACATTTTTTATTGGCAACGGGCCTGTAAATAGGCAAACTTTTATACGCTGGATGCAACTCCTGAAAAGAGAAAGTTACGTGCAAGCAAAATACAAATATTACAAAAGTACAATGAAAATTTATATGCATGTCGACAACGTGGTACAAACGAACACCATGAGCTGATCCTCCTATGACTCGCCTGACTCTGACGCTTTCTCGATACTCGATCTTCGGAAGAGATTGTTTTGGATATACGACCCTCAGGTACTCCCAAACCACTAAGCAACACAGTATCAAACTCGGACCGCAGTCATTTGCTTTTTCAAATCCCTAACTTTTGCGTGAACCGCCCTTTGCGGGTTTTCAATTTACCGGGATACCCTTTTTTGCCGAAGTCGCCCTTTTCAGGTTTTCAACTTCGCGGGTGTACATTTTTTCAATTTTATCCCTAACTTTTGCCCGAACCTTTTATTCCTTTTTTAAGGTTCGCCGGGATGCCCCATTTTTGCCTGGACTCTCTTTTTCTGTCCAGCGGGTCTCTCTAAGCAAAGTATTTTTTAACTGCGTCTGAGTTCACAGGGGATGTAAAATCCTCACCATCCATGGTGGACAACAATAAGGCTCCTCCAGAGAAAACCATTCTAATGACATATGGACCTTCATAGTTGGGAGTCCATTTGCCCCTGTGATCTGATTGTGGTGGGAGAATCTTTTTCAGCACAAGATCGCCCGTCTGAAAGCTTCAAGGACACACCTTCTTATCATAAGCTTTCTTCATCCGGCTCTGATACAGCCGACCATATGCTAAAGAAGCCAATCTCTTCTCATCCATTAAACTGAGCTGATTTAGTCTATCTTTTACCCATTCCGCCTCATCAAGTTGGACATCGCGCAAAACCCTCAAAGAAGGAATCTCAACCTCCAATGGTAGGACAACCTCCATACCATATATCAGTGAAAAAGGAGTTGCCCCAGTTGATGTGCGTACCGTCGTACGATAATCGTGCAAAGCAAAAGGCAACATCTCATGCCAGTCCTTGTAGGTCACAACCATCTTCTGAACAATCTTCTTTATGTTTTTATTGGCTACTTCAACAACGCCATTCATCTTGGGCCGATAAGGAGAAGAGTTGTGATGTTCAATCTTGAAATTCTGGCACAATTCCTTCACCATCTTGTTATTCAAATTCGAACCGTTGTCCGTGATGATCCGCTCCGGGATTCCATATCTGCAGATAATATCTTTCTTGATAAATCTGGCTACCACCTGCTCGGTAACATTAGCATACGATGCCGCTTCGACCCATTTGGTGAAGTAGTCAATAGCTACCAAGATGAAACGATGTCCGTTGGATGTCGTGGGCTCAATTTTGCCAACCACATCAATTCCCCACATGGAAAAAGGCCAAGGTGATGACATAACGTTCAGAGGGCTCGGACGCACATGAATCTTATCCGCATAAATTTGGCATTTATGACACTTCTTTGCAAACTTGAAACAATCTGTTTCCATTGTCAGCCAATAATACCCGGCTCATAATAACTTTCTCGTCATTGCATGTCCGCCGGCATTTGTGCCAAATGTACCCTCGTGGATCTCTTCCATGAGCAAATTAGCCTCTTTCTCGTACACACACCGCAACAACACCAAATCATGGTTTCTCTTGTACAAAACATCATCTGGATTCAAATAGAAATTGCCATCCAATCTCCTAAGGGTCTTCTGATAACGACTGGATGCCCCAGCCGGATACCCTTGGTTCTTCAAGAAATTCTGGATATCATAATACCATGGTTTGCCATTGGAAGCTTCCTCAATGGAGAATATGAAAGCGGGCCTATCAAGGCGAGAGATAACTATCTTGGGAGCCTCATTCCAGAAGTTAACTTTATACATTGAAGACAACATTGCGTGAGCGTCTGCCATCTGATTTTCTACTCGTGGTACATGGTGCAATTCCACCTTGTCAAAGAAAGGTAACAACCTTCTTGCATAATTCATATAGGGTATCAGATTGGGCTGACGAGTCTCCCATTCTCCCTTGATTTGATTCACAACTAGAGCAAAGTCTCCGTACACATCAAGATTTTTGATTCTCAGATCAATAGCTTCTTCGAGCCCCATAATGCACGCTTCATATTCGGCCTCATTGTTGGTAACTGGAAAGGTCAATCTAGCAGTGAATTGTATGTGCGACCCATGGGGAGTAGTAATGATTGCCCATATTCCACTTCCATATGAGTTAACGGCACCGTCAAATATCAATTGCCATTTGGAACCCAGCTCTGGACCTTCATCAGGCAACGACTCCTCACAGTCCTTCATTTTTAAGTACATGATATCCTCGCCAGGAAAATCAAACCTCATCGGCTGGTAATCATCAATTGGCTGCTCAGCTAGGTACTCTGACAAAACGCTACCTTTTATAGCCTTTTGAGAAACATACTGAATATCGTATTCTGTCAGTACCATCTGCCATCGGGCAATCCTTCCGGAAAGTGCTTGCTTTTCAAACACGTATTTGATTGGATACATCTTTGAAATTAGTATGGTTGTATGATTTAGCATGTATTGCCTCAAACGTTTGGCAGCCCAGGCTAGTGCACAACACGTCTTTTCGAGCATTGAGTAACGGGACTCACAATCTGTGAACTTTTTACTCAAGTAGTAAATCGCATGCTCTTTACGTCCAGTCTCGTCATATTGACCGAGAACACAACCCATACTTTTCTCAAGAACCGTCAAATACATAATCAATGGTCTCCCGGCTACTGGGGGTATCAATATTGGAGGTTCCTGCAAATATTCTTTTATTTTTTCAAACGCCTTTTGACAATCTTCATTCCAGGTCACAGCCCGAAGGTGCACTTGTTAGGGTTCAGCCTCAGCCTGAATTTCCTAAGCCTCTTGAACAATTTCAGAAGATTGACCAGATGTCTTCCTCCGTCTGGGATTTGGCAATCATATCGTCAACATAGACTTCGATCTCTTTATGCATCATGTCATGAAAGAGTGTTGTCATAGCTCGCTGATATGTTTCCCCAACGTTCTTCAAACCAAAGGGCATCACTTTGTAGAAGAACGTTCCCCACGGGGTAATAAAAGTTATTTTCTCCATATCCTTCGGCGCCATCTTTATCTGATTATAGCCCGAAAAGCCATCCATGAAGGAAAACACGGAGAATTGAGCGGTGTTGTCGACCACCACATCAATATGAGGAAGCGAAAAGTCGTCTTTTGGGCTCGCCCTATTCAAATCTCGATAGTCCACGCACATCCACACCTTACCATCTTTCTTTGGTACAGGTACTATATTGGCGACCCATGAGGGATAAGTTGTAACAGCCAGAAAACCGGCGTCCCACTGTTTCTGAACTTCCTTTTTAATCTTCACAGCCATATTTGGTCTAGTTCTTATGAGTTTTTGCTTAAACGGCGGACATTCCTCGCGCAATGGCAAACGGTGAACCACCATATCAGTATCCAAACCAGGCAAGCATCTCGATCAAACTTTGCTTGATATCACCTTGTAGTGCAGCCCCTATCCGGATATTCCTGACAACCTCTTCAGGCCCCACATTGATAATTTCAATTTCCTCCTGATGAGGTAGAATGATTCTCTCTTCTTGTTTCAAAAGTCGAGTCAGCTCTTCTGATAAGTCATTATCCTCAATAATCTCTTCTTCTGCTTGAAATATTGGGTGCTCGAAGTGGAAGCGAGTCAAAGGAAGTTTGTGATCGGTGTCGTCTGAAATATGAATCCTGCAATGAGAATGGTTAAATGTTTCAAATAATGCAAACAAAGCACATAACCACGTTGTCATTTTATCTTTAAAGCAAAAACAGGAAAAACAAGGATCAAAAAATTTGCATGAGAAAAACGCCTTTATTAATGATTAAACAAAGTACACACATAAGCAGGTAGCCCTAAAAGCAAAATCACTATGCCCCGGGTAGGACACAGGATTATACAATAATCGAGAAAACAAATCATTATTGTTTTATAGTCACTGGGACAAGTTCCTGGATAGACCAGTTGCATAGGCTCTGTCCTGGCACGCTGGGCTTGATCCACGAGTCCATATCACAGTCACTATCTCCGTCTTCAGCATCAGAAACAACATTAATCGTTTCATAACAGACTCCACCTGGAGTGATCACCACTGGCGCTTTGAACTTTGGCATGCCTGATGTGGAAGATGACGACGTCGGGCGATACCCCAACCCAAACTTGTCCATCTTGACAGGAATTTCCAAGACTTGGCCCCATCCTTTGGTTTCTCCGACCTGAACCACTGCCTGAGCGTCTTTGTATGAAGACATGGCCACCTCTGGCCCTTTGCTGGGAACATGAGACTTGTCCTTGATCTACAACCCTTCAAAGGCTTGGCATGGCGTCTCATGGATCTCCCCATCCAATTCGACGTACTTGAATGACAAAGATGACTAACCAGAATGTCCTCCTCTCCGCAAATAGTAACAACACTGTCACCGACCATGTATTTAAGCTTCTGATGCAGCGTGGACGTCACAACCCCTGCAGAATGTATCCATGGTCGCCCAAGTAAACAGTTGTAAGCTGGATGTATGTCCATGATGTAGAATACAATGTCAAACACTTCTGGCCTGACCTGGAGCGGCAACGTTATGGACCCAAACACCGACCTTCTGGTCCCATCAAAATCCCTCACGACCAAGTCACTTGGCGTGCATATGATTCCTCGGATATCTAGCTTCATCATAGCCTTCTTAGGCAAAACATTCAAAGATGATCCGGTGTCTACAAGAACGTGCGACATAACAGTGCCCCGACATTCCACTGAAATGTGTAAAGCCATATTATGGTCCCGACCTCTAGGCGTCAAATCAAAGTCAGTAAATCCCAGGCTGTGTCCGGCATTCACATGCGCCAGTACCCCCTCAAGCTGATTAACAGTTACTTCCTGAGGTACAAAAGATGTGTCCAAGATTTGCAACAAGCCATTCTGATGAGCCTCGGAACAAAGCAACAAGGATAGGATTGAAATTTTGGAGGGCGTCTGCTGCAAGTGCTCCACAATCTTATAGTCGCTTTTGCGAATCAACCTCATAAACTCTTCTACATCGTTGATCGATGTTTCTTTCTCTTTCACCCGGGAAGGTCCTCCTTCATTCACTTTGTCTTTGCCTTTAGCAATCCTTTCAGACTCGATTTCAGGTGAAGTGAAAATTCTACCACTACGGGTCATGCCTCCCGCTCCAACAAGATTACCCACTGCCCCTGCCGGCTGGCTATCCACCTTAATCTTTTCCCCGTTGCAAAAAGCTTCCAACCCATAGTTCCACGGAATGGCTTTCGTACTTTCATAAGGAATGGGCCCTACTTTCGTTATCGTGATAGTTGGCTGCTTGACGGGCGCTGATATCGTAATAGTCTTTCGTGGAATTGTAATTGTTGCGACATCTCCCTGCTTTCCAAATCTTACCTCACCAGGTTTCTCCACAGCAATGCGGTCGAATTGTAAAGTTCCCTCATCAATCATGGCCTGAATACCTCTCTTCAAATCAATACAGCCCTCTGGTCAGTCCAACAATCCAAACAGTACTCATCACATCCGGGGAAGACCCCTCCTTTTAACAATCTGCTTTTAACATAGCTTAAAGGCGTCTTCAGATCATTTACGTCCATAACCAAATCCAAATCTTCTTCTGTCAGAATAACATTCGCTGCATGATTCGGCATTGGTTGTTGTACAATATTGGGACCATCATGACTGAAGTTAATGACTTTACTATCAATCAAATCTTGGACTTTGTGTTTAAAAGCATGACAACTCTCAATATCATGTCCGGGTGCCCCAGAATGAAATTCACAATGATTACTAGTATCATACCCGTAAGGAAGCGCTCCTGTGGGCGGGTCCAACGTTCTCTTTTCAACCAGATTCAAACTTAACATCGTTTGAAGCAATTCTGCATACGTTGACGGAGGTGTATCAAATACCCTCTTTGGCTTCCCATTCGGAATCCTTCTCTGAGCAGGATTATGCCTTTGTTGTTGTTGCTGCTGTTGTTGTGGTTGTTATCGTTGTTGTGGTATAGGGATCGTCACACTAGCAACCTGTTGTTGAATATACTGATTCCTACCTCTACCTCGTCCTCGACCACCATACACTGCGCTGGCGTCTCCTTGTCTTTTACCACCAAAGACCTTTTTTGCACCTCCCGCTGAGGTCGATTCACCGGCTTGAATCTTACCAATTTTAATACCATTTTCAATCCGTTCTCCCATGAGTATCATGTCAGAGAAACTACCCATCGAGCAATTGAGCAACTTATCATAATACATCCCAGAGAATGTTCCAACAAAAATATCAATCAATTCCCTTTCAACCATAGGTGGTTGGACCCTCGCCGCCAGATCACGCCAACGCTGGGCATACTTCTTGAAACTCTCCTCGTTCTTCTGTGAAAGACTTTGAAGTTGAACCCTATTTGGCGCGAGGCCACTGTTGTATTGGTAATGTCTAACGAAAGCATCAGCCAATTCCTTCCAACTTCCGATCTGTGCAGGCTCTAGTCCCATGTACCATTCCAGCGATGGTCCTGACAAACTATCCTAGAAAAAATGCATAAGCATTTTCTCATCATCAGAGTAAGCAGACATCCTCCGGTAATATGAACGCACATGAACCCGTGGGCATGTATCCCCTTTATATTTATCGAAAGTGGGAGCTTTGAACTTCAATGGCACCCTCAGCCCAGGAACCAGCCCCATGGTGGCCATGTCCAAACCTGCAGAATTTTGATTGGTTATACCCCTTATCTGTTCCTCCAGCATTTTAATCCTCCGATCATTATCAGTGGGACCCTCAAAACCCATGCCTTGCCCAGAAAAGGCATCTTCCTGACGATCTTTGTCCCAGTACGGACCCTCATTACCATACCCGTCATAAGCAGCATTACGACCATGACCATGACCACTTTGGAAAAACCTGGGGTCATACCTCAGATTGCCAAGCTCTTGATTAGCAGCCGCTGTCCCAAAGTCAATATTGAAAGGACCCATCCCAGCACCATTGGTATTCACATTGCCAAACCCAGCATTGTCGTAGCCATTATTACCATAACCTTGATTGTTATCACCAAACCCTCCGTTGCCGAAGCCCTGATTATTAAAGCCATCATTGCCATCCCGATTGCCAAAGCCAAAACCTTGATTGTTTTCACCAAAACCAGTATTGATACCAACATTCCTGTTAGTTTCCACGTTCCTATTTCCATTATCAGCATTTCCGTTACCAGCGTTGTCGTTGCCGTTGCCGGTACCGGTCTCACCAGCATTTGGTATCAATTCCTCCATGCAAGGTGTCTCAACACGAGCAGAGTTATATTCAGTATTACCAGCTACTCGCGCCAGCAGCGGTTGTACCAAAGTTTGAAGATGTTCCTGGCCTTTAGCCACAACCTCCATAGTCTGCATGAATTGGGCCAATCTATCCCGGATCTCCTGCATCTTAGATTGTACCTGGTCCATGATCTTCTTACTGTTGCTTCTTGTAGCGTACCGGTGAGTTCTCTGTTCGTCAATCTTGAAACAACCTGAAAGACGCAGGAGATAAGATTCGAGCTCAAAAAAGTACCTGTCATGCAATATGAAAATGCAAATGCACACATGTAAATATGCAACAGGTTAATTTCCCCACCGATTCTAGTTCCGGAGAAGAAGCCATAATGACAATGGAGTCCCAAGTAAGCAAGCGCAGAATCAGAAACCTCATACATAAACAAATGCCAAGAGGCCGAGTACAAAGATACAACTGAGTACAACTGAAAAGACCTCGGCCAACAAACCTGGCGATGGTCAAAATACAAGCACGAATAACATACTACAAGAGAAAAACAAAGATAAATCAGGACGGATGGCGCGCCCGGACATCTCCCAATAGCCTCAACGTCTCCGGATGACCTGGTCTGGAGAGCAGTTCCTGTATCAGTAATGCGTGTTGCCTAACAGTGGATCTCAGCTTTTTAGCATCCTCTACACAGGCTCCTTTGCCAAAACACTCGTCCAACCTGCATCTCTTGAAGCCAGCCTTTAGTTCACAACCCCTCATTTCTTTGACCATGTTGCTCACTCTAAACTCAGCGTCACGTCTAAGAGATGCCTCTTCAGCAATATTTGCATCTTGAGCACTGAGCTGCTCCTCTAACCGGGAAATCTGCAGCTTCAACTCATCTTCACGCTCCTTCCGGCTAGTAAGCGTGGCATTCCACAAAAATTCCCAGTTGGAAAGCCGAGAATAAGCCTTGTTCAGAAGTTCTTTCTTAGTAGCAAGCACACTACTAACACCATTCAGGGCTACTCCCACCTTCTCTCTCCTGCTGGTCTCTTCAGTCAAATCTGAACCCAACCTGTTAATCATCTCAGTCTGCTTCTTCAAAGTGAAGGTTGCCTCACTCTTCTCATGCCGAAGCTGGAAAATCTCTTTCTCTAACTCTTCATTTGCTCTTTGCAATTCTTCCTTTTCAGCCAGCAGCTTGTTATACTTCTCAATCTCTACTGAAGTAGGTTCCTCAATCACCGGAAGATACAAAGGCTCTACAGCAGGATATGGCATCAAAAAAGTCCTAACTCTCTCATGGATCCAGAGCCGATAAGGATTATAAGCTCGACTGTCACTCTTGCCAAGCAATGTCTTCCCTCTTCTGTGAACATTACCCCAAGCATGCCTCAATCTGACCAAAACATCTCCGTCTAATAAACCCGTGAGATACAGAGATTCCTGTATCTCGTCTTCAACCGGAGAGTCCCTCAAAGCATAGCCAAACTGTCTCACAAGCAGAGACGGGTTATAGTTAATACAACCTTTCCGTCCAATCAATGGAACATTCGGAAAGCCACTGCAACTATATATAATATT
>OZ012737.1:266284928-266309336 GCA_963859935.3 Lathyrus sativus | reverse complement strand
TGTTTAAGAGATACCTGACAGCAAGATCTAATGTTCTTATCAACTTCGGGTTGAGCCGCCCATCGAGTTCGAAGCCTGTTTGTTTAACAAATGCCTTACGGTGAGGTCAGATGTTCTTCTCAACTTCGGGTTGAGCCGGCCTTCAGATTTGATGCCTGTTTGTTTAACAGATGCTTGACAGTGAAGTCAAATGTTCTTCTCAACTTCATGTTGAGCCGACCTACGGGTTCGATGCCTGTTTGTTTAATAGATGCCTGACGGCGAGGTCAGATGTTCCTCTCAACTTCGTGTTGAGCCGGTCTTCGGGTTCGATACCTGTTTGTTTAACAGATGCCTGACGGCGAGGTCAGATGTTCTTCTCAACTTCGTGTTGTATCGGCCATCGAGTTCAATGCCTTTTTGTTTAACTAATGCCTGATGGGGAGGTCAGATGTTCCTCTCAACTTCGAGGTGAGCCGGCCTTCGGGTTCGATACCTGTTTGTTTAATAGATGTTTGACGGCGATGTCAGATGTTATTCTCAACTAAGGGTTAAGACGGACTTCGGGTTTGATGCATGTTTGTTTAACAGATGCCTGACGGCGAGGTCAGATGTACTTCTGAACTTCGGGTTGAGCTGGCCTTCAGGTTCCATAACTTTTTACTTAACAGATGCCTGACGGTGAGGTCAGATGTTCTTCTCAACTTCGGGTTGAGCCGGCCTTTGGGTTCGATGCCTGTTTGTTTAGCAGATACCTGGCGGCTAGGTCAGATGTTCTTCTCAACTTCGGGTTGAGCCGGCCTTCGGGTTCGATTCATGTTTGTTTAACTAATTCCTGGCAGAGAGGTCGGATGTTCTTCTCAACTTCAAGTTGAGTCGGCCATCAAATTCGATGCCTGTTTGTTTAACAGATTCCTGACGACAAGGTCAAATGTTCTTCTCAACTTCGGGTTGAGCCGGCCTTCGGGTTCGATGTCTGTTTGTTTAACAGATGCCTAGCAAAGAGGTCTAATGTTCTTATCAACTTCGTGTTGAGCCGCCCTTCGGGTTCGATGCCTGTTTGTTTAACAGAGGCCTAACGGTGAGGTCAGATGTTCTTCTCAACTTCGGGTTGAGCCGGCCTTCGGATTTGATTCCTGTTTGTTTAACAGATGCTTGATAATGAAGTCAAATGTTCCTCTCAACTTCATGTTAAGCCGACATTCAGGTTCGATGCCTATTTGTTTAACAGGTGCCTTACAGCGAGGTCAGATGTTCCTCTCAACTTCGTGTGGGGCCGGCATTCGTGTTCGATGCCTGTTTGCTTAACAGATGCCTGATGGCGAGGTCTAATGTTCTTATCAACTTCGGGTTGAGCCGGCCTTCGGATCTGATGCCTGTTTGTTTAACAGATGCTTGACAGTGAAGTCAAATGTTCCTCTCAACTTCATGTTGAGCCGACATTCAAGTTCGATGCTTATTTGTTTAACAGATGCCTTACGGTGAGGTCAGATGTTCCTCTCAACTTCGTGTTGGGTCCGCCTTCGGGTTCAATGCATGTATGTTTAACAGATGCCTGACGGCGAGGTCTAATATTCTTATTAACTTCGGGTTAAGCCGCCCTTCGGGTTCGACGCCTGTTTATTTAACAAATTCCTGACGGTGAGGTCAGATGTTCTTCTCAACTTCGGGTTGAGCCGACCTTCGGATTTGATGCCTATTTGTTTAACAGATGCTTGACAGTGAAGTCAAAAGTTCCTCTCAACTTCATGTTGAGCGACCTTCGTGTTCGATACCTGTTTGTTTAACAGATGCCTGACAGCGAGGTCAAATGTTCCTCTCAATTTCGTGTTTAGCCGGCCTACGGGTTCGATGCTTGTTTGTTTAACAGATGCCTGATGGCGAGGTCAGATGTTCTTCTCAACTTCGGGTTGAGCCGGCCTTCGAGTTCGATGCCTGTTTGTTTAACAGATGCCTGGCAGAGAGGTCTAATGTTCTTATCAACTTAAGCTTGAGGCATCCTTCGGGTTCGACGCTTGTTTGTTTGACAGATGCGTGACGGTGAGGTCAGATGTTCTTCTCAACTTCGGGTTCAGCCGGCCTTCGGATTTGATGCCTGTTTGATTAACAGATGCTTGACAGTGAAGTCAAATGTTCCTCTCAACTTCATGTTGAGCCTACCTTCAGGTTCGATGCCTGTTTGTTTAAGAGATGCTTGACGGCGAGGTCAGATGTTCCTCTCAACTTCGTGTTGAGCCGACCTTTGAGTTTGATTCCTATTTGTTTAAGAGATGCCTGACATCAAGGTCTAATTTTCTTATAAACTTCGGGTTGAACCTCCCTTTGGGTTCGATGCCTGTTTGTTCAACAGATGCCTGACGGTGAGGTCAGATGTTCTTCTCAAGTTCGGGTTTTGTCGGCCTTCAGATTTGATGCCTGTTTGTTTAACAGATGCTTGACAGTGAATTCAAATGTTCCTCTCAACTTCATGTAGAGCCGACCTTCGGGTTCGATGCCTGATTGTTTAACAGATGCCTGATGGCGAGGTCAGATGTTCCTCTAAATTTCATGTTGAGCCCGCCTTCGGGTTCAATGTCTGTTTGTTTAACCGATACCTGATGGCTAGGTCAGATGTTCTTCAAAACATTGTGTTGTGCTGGCCTTTGGGATCGATACCTATTGGATTAACTAATGCCTGATGGGAAGGTCAGATGTTCCTCTCAACTTCGAGGTGAGCTGGCCTTCGGGTTCGATACCTATTTGTTTAATAGATGTTCGACGGCGAGTTCAGATGTTCTTCTAAACTAAGGGTTGAGACGACCTTCGGGTTCTATGCCTGTTTGTTTAACAGATGCCTGACGGCAAGGTCAGATGTTCTTCTCAACTTTGGGTTGAGCCGGCTTTCGGGTTCGATGCTTGTTTGTTTAACAGATGCCTGACGGTGAGGTCAGATGTTCTTCTCAAATTCGGGTTGAGCCGGCCTTCGGATTTGATGCCTGTTTTTTAACAGATGCTTGACAGTGAAGTCAAATGTTCCTCTCAACTTCATGTTAAGCCGACCATCAGGTTCCATGCCTGTTTGTTTAAGAGATGCTTGACGGCGAGGTCAGATGTTCCTCTCAACTTCGTGTTGAGCCGGCCTTCGGGTTTGATGCCTGTTTGTTTAAGTGATGCCTGACAGAGAGGTTTAATCTTCTTATCAACTTCGGTTTGAGCCGCCCTTCAGGTTCGACGCCTGTTTGTTTAATAGATGCCTGACGGTGAGGTCAGATGTTCTTCTCAACTTCGGGTTGAGCCGGCCTTCAGATTTGATGCTTGTTTATTTAACAGATCCTTGACAGTGAAGTCAAATAATCTTCTCAACTTCATGTTGAGCCGACCTACAGGTTCAATGCCTTTTTGTTTAACAGATGCCTGACGGCAAGGTCAGATGTTCCTCTCAAATTCGTGTTGAGCCGGCCTTCGGGTTCGATGTCTGTTTGTTTAACAGATGCCTGACGGCGAGGTCAGATGTTCTTCTTAACTTTGTGTTGTGTCGGCCTTCGGGTTCGATGCTTGTTTGTTTAACTAATGCCTGATGGGGAGGTCAGATATTCCTCTCATCTTCGAGGTGAGCCGGCCTTCGGGTTCGATACCTGTTTGTTTAATAGATGTTTGACGGCGAGGTCAGATGTTCTTCTCAACTAAGGGTTGAGACGGCCTTCGGGTTTGATGCCTGTTTGTTTAACAGATGCATGACGACGAGGTCAGATGTTCTTCTCAACTTCGTGTTGAGCCGGCCTTCGGGTTCCATAACTTTTTGTTTAACAGATGCCTGACAGCGAGGTCAGATGTTTTTCTCAACTTCAGGTTGAGCCGACCTTTGGGTTCGATGCCTGAGATGCCTGGCGGCTAGGTCAGATGTTCATCTCAACTTCGGGTTGAGCCGGCCTTCGGGTTCGATTCCTGTTTGTTTAACAGATGCCTGGCAGGGAGGTCGGATGTTCTTCTCAACTTCAGGTTGATTCGGCCATCAAATTCGATACCGGTTTGTTTAACATATGTCTGAAAGCGAGTTCAGATGTTCTTCTCAACTTGATGTTGTACCGGCCTTCGGGTTCGATGCCTATTTGTTTAACTAATGCCTAATGGGGAGGTCATATGTTCCTCTCAACTTCAAGTTGAGCCGACCTTTGGGTTCGATGCCTCTTTGTTTAATAGATGTTTGACGGCGAGGTCAGATGTTCTTCTCAATTAAAGATTGAGACGGCCTTCGGGTTTGATGCCTGTTTGTTTAACAGATGCCTGACAGCGAGGTCAAATGTTCTTCTCAACTTTGGGTTGAGCCGGCCTTCGGGTTCGATGCCTGTTTGTATAACAGATGCCTAGCAAAGAGGTCTAATGTTCTTATCAACTTCGGGTTGAGCCGCCCTTCGGGTTCGATACCTGTTTGTTTAAAAGATGCCTAACGGGGAGGTAAGATGTTCTTCTCAACTTCGGGTTGAGCCGGCCTTCGGGTTCCACACCTTTTTGTTTAACAGATTCTTAACGGCGAGGTCAGATGTTCTTCTTAACTTCGGGTTGAGCCGGCGTTTGGGTTCGATGCCTGTTTGTTTAACAGATGCCTGGCGGATAGGTCAGATGTTCTTCTTAACTTCGGGTTGAGCCGGTCTTCGGGTTCGATTCCTCTTTGTTTAACTAAAGCCTGACAGTGAGGTCAGATGTTCTTCCCAACTTCGGGTTGAGTCGGCCATCAAATTCGATGCCTGTTTGTTTAACATATGTCTGACAGCGAGGTCAGATGTTCTTCTCAACTTCGTGTTGTGCCAGCCTTCAGGTTCGATGCCTGTTTGTTTAACTAATACCTGATGGGAAGGTTAGATGTTCCTCTCAACTTCTAGTTGAGTCGGCCTTCGGGTTCGATGTCTGTGTGTTTAACAGGTGCCTGATGGTGAGGTAAGATGTTCTTCTCAACTTCGGGTTCATCCAGCCTTCGGGTTCGATGCCTGTTTGTTTAACAGATGCCTGGCAGAGAGGTCTAATGTTCTTCTCAACTTCAGCTTGATCCGCCCTTCGGGTTCGATGCTTGTTTGTTTAACAGATGCCTGACGGTGAGGTCTGATGTTCTTCTCAACTTCGGGTTGAGCCGGCCTTCGGATTTGATGCCTATTTGTTTAACAGATGCTTGATAGTGAAGTCAAATGTTCCTCTCAACTTCATGTTGAGCCGACCTTCAGGTTCAATTCCTGTTTGTTTAAGAGATGCTTGACGGCGAGGTCAGATGTTCCTTTCAACTTCGTGTTGAGCCGACCTTTGAGTTCGATGCCTATTTGTTTAAGAGATGCCTGACAGCGAGGTCTAATTTTCTTATCAACTTCAGATTAAGCCGCCCTTCGGGTTTGATGTCTGTTTGTTTAACAGATGCCTGACGGCGAGGTCAGATGTTCTTCTCAACTTCGGGTTGATTCGGTCTTCGGATTTGATGCCTGTTTGTTTAATAGATGCTTGACAGTGAAGTCAAATGTTCCTCTCAACTTCATGTTGAGCCTTCCTTCGGGTTCGATGCCTGTTTGTTTAACAGATTCCTGACGGCGAGGTCAGATGTTCCTCTCAACTTCGTGTTGAGCCGGCCTTCGGGTTCGATGCCTGTTTGTTTAGCAGATACCTGGTGGCGAGGTCAGATGTTCTTCTCAACTTCGTGTTGTGTTGGCCTTTGGGTTCGATGCCTGTTGATTTAACTAATGCCTGACGGCGATGTCAGATATTCTTCTCAACTTCGGGTTGAGTCGGCCTTCGGGTTCCGCACCTTTTTGTTTAACAGATGCTTGACAGCGAGGTTAGATGTTCTTCTCAACTTCGGGTTGAGCCGGCCTTTGGGTTCAATGCCTGTTTGTTTAACAGATGCCTGGCGGCTAGGTCAGATGTTCTTCTAAACTTCGGGTTGAGCCGGTCTTCGGGTTCCATTCCTGTTTGTTTAACTAAATCCTGACAGCGAGGTTAGATGTTCTTCTAAACTTCTGGTTTAGTCGGCCATCAAATTCGATGCCTGTTTTTTTAACATATGCCTGACAGCGAGGTCAGATGTTCTTCTCAACTTCGTGTTGTGCCGGCCTTCAGGTTCGATGCCTGTTTGTTTAACTAATGCCTGATGGGGAGGTCAGATGTTCCTCTCAACTTCAAGTTGAGCCGAACTTCGAGATTGATGCCTGTTTGTTTAACAAATGTTTGACGCCGAGGTCATATGTTCTTCTCAATTAAGGTTTGAGACGGCCTTCGGGTTCGATGCCTGTTTGTTTATTAGATGCTTGACGGCGAGGTAAAATGTTCTTCTGAACTTCGGGTTGAGGCGGCCTTCGGGTTCGATGCCTGTTTTTTTGACAGATGCCTGACGGCGAGGTCCTATGTTCTTATCAACTTCGGGTTGAGCCACCCTTCTGGTTCGATGCCTGTTTGATTAACAGATGCCTGACATTGAGGTCAGATGTTCTTCTCAACTTTGGGTTGAGCCGGCCTTCGACTTTGATGCCTGATTGTTTAACAGATGCTTGAGAGTGAAGTCAAATGTTCCTCTCAACTTCATGTTGAGCCGATTTTTGGGTTCGATGCCTGTTTTTTTAACAGATGCCTGACGGCGAGGTCAGATGTTCCTCTCAACTTCGTGTTGAGCCGGCCTTCAGGTTCGATGCCTGTTTGTTTAACAGATGCCTGACGGCGAGGTCAGATGTTCTTCTCAACTTCGTGTTGTGCCGGCCTTCGGGTTCGATGCCTGTTTGTTTAACAGATACCTAACGGCGAGGTCAGATGTTCTTCTCAACTTCGTGTTGTGCCGGCCTTCGGGTTCGATGCCTGTTTGTTTAACTAATGCCTGATGGGGAGGTCAGATGCTCCTCTCAACTTCAAGGTGATCCAGCCTTCGAGTTCGATACCTGATTGTTTAACAGAAGTTTGACGGCGAGGTCAGATGTTCTTCTCAACTAAGGGTTGAGACGGCCTTCGGGTTTGATGCGTGTTTATTTAACAGATGCCTGACGGTGAGGACAGATATTCTTCTCAACTTCGGGACGAGCCGGCCTTCGGGTTCCACACCTTTTTGTTTAACAGATGCTTGACGGCGAGGTCAGATGTTCTTCTGAACTTTGGGTTGAGCCAGTCTTTGGGTTCGATTCTTGTTTGTTTAACAGATGCCTGGGGGCTACGTCATATGTTCTTCGCAACTTCGGGTTGAGCCGGTCGTCGGGTTCGTTTCCTCTTTGTTTAACTAAAGCCTGATAGCGAGGTCAGATGTTCTTCAAAACTTCGGGTTGAGTCGGCCATCAAATTCGAGGCCTATTTGTTTAACATATACCTGACAGCAAGGTCAGATGTTCTTCTCAACTTCGTGTTATGCCGGCCTTCAGGTTCGATGCTTGTTTGTTTAACTAATGCCTGATGGGGAGGTCAGATGTTCCTCTCAACTTCAAGTTGCGCCGGCCTTCGGGTTCGATGTCTGTTTGTTTAACAGATGTTTGACGGCGAGGTCAGATGTTCTTCTCAATTAAGGTTTGAGACGGCCTTCGGGTTTGATGCCTGTTTGTTTAATAGATGCCTGACGGCGAGGTTAAATGTTCTTCTGAACTTCGGGTTGAGGTTGCATTTGGGTTCGATCCCTGTTTTTTTAACAGATGCTTGATGGCGAGGTCTAATGTTCTGATCAACTTCGGGTTGAGCCGCCCTTCGGGTTCCATGCCTGTTTGTTTAGCAGATACCTGACGTTGAGGTCAGATATTCTTCTCAACTTCGGGTTCAGCCGGCCTTTGGATTTGATGCTTGTTTGTGTAACAGATGCTTGACAGTGACGTCAAATGTTCCTCTCAACTTCATGTTGAGCCGACCTGCGGGTTCGATGCCTGTTTGTTTAACTAATGCCTGATGGGGATGTCAGATGTTCCTCTCAACTTCAAGGTGAACCGCCCTTCGTGTTCGATACCTGTTTGTTTAACAGATGTTTGACCGCGAGGTCAGATGTTCTTCTCAATTAAGATTTGAGACGGCCTTCGGGTTCGATGCCTGTTTGTTTAATAAATGCTTGACGGCGAGGTTAAATGTTTTTTTGAACTTCGGGTTGAGGCGGCCTTCGGGTTCGATGCCTGTTTTTTTTACAGATGCCTGATGGCGAGGTCTAATGTTCTTATCAACTTCGGGTTGAGCCGCCCTTCAGGTTCGATGCCTTGTTGTTTATAAGATGCCTGACGTTGAGGTCAGGTGTTCTTCTCAACTTCGGGTTGAGCTGGCCTTCGGATTTGATGCTTGTTTGTTTAACAGATGCTTGACAGTGAAGTTAAATGTTCCTCTCAATTTCATGTTGAGCCGACCTTCGGGTTCGATGCTTGTTTGTTTAAAAGATGCCTGACGGCAAGGTCAGATGTTCCTCTCAACTTCGTATTGAGCCGGCCTTCGGGTTCGATGCCTGTTTGTTTAACAGATGCCTGACGGCGAGGTCAGTTGTTCTTCTCTACTTCGTGTTGTGCCGGCCTTCGGGTTCGATGCCTGTTTGTTTAACTAATGCCTGATGGGGAGGTCAGATGTTCCTCTCAACTTCAAGGTGAGCCGGTCTTCGGGTTCGATACCTGATTGTTTAACAGATGTTTGACAGCGAGGTCAGATGTTCTTCTCAACTAAGGGTGGAGACGGCCTTCGGGTTTGATGCCTGTTTACTTAACAGATGCCTGACGGCGAGGTCAGATATTCGTCTCAACTTCGGGTTGAGCCGTTCTTCGGGTTTCACACCTTTTTGTTTAACAGATGCTTGACGGCGAGGTCAGATGTTCTTCTCAAGTTCGGGTTGAGCCGACCTTTGGGTTCGATGCCTGTTTGTTTAACAGATGCCTGGCGGCTAGGTCAGATGTTCTTCTCAACTTCGGGTTGAGCCGGTCTTCGGGTTCGATTCCTGTTTGTTTAACTAAAGACTGACAACAAGGTCAGATCTTCTTCTAAACTTCTGGTTGAGTCGGCCATCAAATTTGATGCCTGTTTGTTTAACATATGCCTGACAGCGAGGTCAGATGTTCTTCTCAACTTCGTGTTCTGCCGGCCTTCAGGTTGGATGCCTGTTTGTTTAACTAATGCCTCATATGGAGGTCAGATGTGCCTCTCAACTTTAAGTTGAGCCGGCCTTCGGGTTCGATACCTGTTTGTTTAACAGATGTTTGACGGAAAGGTCAGATGTTCTTCTCAATTAAGGTTTGAGATGGCCTTCGGGTTCGATGCCTGTTTGTTTAGTAGATGCCTGGCGGCGAGGTCAAATGTTCTTCTAAACTTCAGGTTGAGGCGGCCTTCGGGTTCGATGCCTGTTTTTTTAACAGATGCCTGACGGCGTTGTCTAATGTTCTTATCAACTTCGGGTTGAGCCTCGCTTCGGGTTCGATGCCTGTTTGTTTAACAGATGCCTGACATTGAGGTCAGATGTTCTTCTCAACTTCGGGTTGAGCCGGCCTTCGGATTTGATGTCTGTTTGATTAATAGATGCTTGACAGTGAAGTCAAATGTTCCTCTCAACTTCATGTTGATCCGACCTTCGGGTTCGATGCTTGTTTGTTTAACTAATGCCTGATGGGGAGGTCAGATGTTCCTCTCAACTTCAATGTGAGCCGCCCTTCGTGTTCGATGCCTGTTTGTTTAACAGATGTTTGACGACGAGGTCAGATGTTCTTCTCAATTAAGGTTTGAGATGGCCTTCGGGTTCGATGCCTGTTTGTTTAATAGATGCCTGACGGCGAGGTTAAATATTCTATTGAACTTCGGGTTGAGGCGGCCTTCGGGTTCGATGCCTGTTTCTTTAACAGATGCCTGACGGCGAGGTCTAATGTTCTCATCAACTTCGGGTTGAGCCGCCCTTCGGGTTCAATGCCTATTTGTTTAACAGATGCCTAACATTATGGTTAGAGGTTATTATCAACTTCGGGTTGAGCCAGCCTTCGGATTTGATTCCTGTTTGTTTAACAGATACTTGATAGTGAAGTCAAATGTTCCTCTCAACTTCATGTTGAGCCGACCTTCGGGTTCGATGCCTGTTTGTTTAACAGATGCCTGACGGCGAGGTCAGATGTTCCTCTCAACTTCGTGTTGAGTCGGCTTTCGGGTTCGATGCCTGTTTGTTTAAGAGATGCTTGACGGTGAGGTCAGATGTTCTTCTCAACTTCGTGTTGTGCCGACCTTCGGGTTTGATGCCTGTTTGTTTGACTAATGCCTGATGGGGAGGTCAGATGTTCCTCTCAACTTCAAGGTGAGCCGGCCTTCAGGTTCAATACCTAATTGTTTAACAGATGTTTGACAGCGAGGTCAGATGTTCTTCTAAACTAAGGGTTAAGACGGCCTTCGGGTTTGATGCCTGTTTATTTAACAAATGCCTGACGGCGAGGTCAGATATGCATCTCAACTTCGGGTTGAGCCGGCATTCGGGTTCCACACCTTTTTATTTAACAGATGCTTGACGGCGAGGTCAGATAATCTTCTCAACTGCGGGTTGAGCCGGCCTTTGGGTTCGATGCCTGTTTGTTTAACAGATGCCTGGCGGCTTGGTCAGATGTTCTTCTCAACTTCGGGTTGAGGCGGTCTTCAGGTTCGATTCCTGTTTGTTTAACTAAAGCCAGATAGTGAGGTTAGATGTTCTTCTAAACATCGGGTTGAGTCGGCCATCAAATTCGATACCTCTTTGTTTAACATATGCCTGACAACGAGGTCATATGTTCTTCTCAACTTCTTTTTGTGCCGACCTTCTGGTTCGATGCCTGTTTGTTTAACTAATGCCTGATGGGGAGGTCAGATGTTCCTCTCAACTTCAGGTTGAGTCGGCCTTCGGGTTCGATGCCTCTTTGTTTAACAGATGTTTGATGGCGAGGTCATATGTTCTTCTCAATTAAGGATTGAGACGGCCTTCGTGTTCGATGCCTGACGGCGAGGTCAAATTTTCTATTGAACTTCGGGTTGAGGCGGCCTTCGGGATCGATACCTGTTTTTTTAACAGATGCCTGACAGCGAGATCTAATATTCTTATCAACTTCGGGTTGAGTCGCCTTTCGGGTTCGATGCCTGTTTGATTAACAGATGCCTAACGTTGAGGTTAGATGTTCTTCTCAACTTCGGGTTGAGCCAACCTTCGGATTTGATTCCTGTTTGTTTCACAGATGCTTGACAGTGAAGCCAAATGTTCCTCTCAAATTCATGTTGAGCCGACCTTCGGGTTCGATGCCTGTTTGTTTAACAGATGCCTGACCGCGAGGTCAGATGTTCCTCTCAACTTCGTGTTGAGCCGGCCTTCGGGTTCGATGCCAGTTTGTTTAACAGATGCTTGACGGCGAGGTCAGATGTTCTTCTCAACTTCGTGTTGTACCGGCCTTCGGGTTCGATGCCTGTTTGTTTAACTAATGCCTGATGGGGAGGTCAGATGTTCCTCTCAACTTCAAGGTGAGCCGGCCTTCGGGTTTGATACCTGATTGTTTAACAGATGTTTGACTGCGAGGTCAGATGTTCTTCTCAACTAAGGGTTGAGACGGCCTTCGGGTTTGATGCCTGTTTATTTAAAAGATGCCTGACGGCGAGGTCAGATATTCTTCTCAACTTCGGGTTGAGCCGGCCTTCGGGTTCTACACCTTTTTGTTTAACAGATGCATGACGGTGAGGTCATATGTTCTTCTAAACTTCGGGTTAAGTCGGCCATCAAATTCGATGCCTGTTTGTTTAACATATGCCTGACAGAGAGGTCAGATGTTCTTCTCAACTTCGTGTTGTGCCGGCCTTCAGGTTCGATGCCTGTTTGTTTAACTAATTCCTGATGGGGAGGTCAGATGTTCCTCTCAACTTCAAGTTGAGCCGGCCTTCGGGTTCGATGTCTATTTGTTTAACAGATGTTTGACGGTGAGGTAAGATGTTCTTCTCAATTAAGGTTTGAGACGACCTTCGGGTTTGATGCATGTTTGTTTAATAGATGCCTGACGGCGAGGTCAAATGTTCTTCTGAACTTCGGGTTGAGGCGGCCTTCGGGTTCAATCCCTGTTTTTTTAACATATGCTTGACGGCGAGGTCTAATGTTCTTATTAACTTCGGGTCGAGCCGCCCTTCGGGTTCGATGCCTGTTTGTTTAACAGATGCCTGACGTTGAGGTCAAATATTCTTCTCAACTTCGGGTTGAGCCGGCCTTCGGATTTGATGCCTGGTTGATTAACAGATGCTTGACAGTGAAGTCAAATGTTCCTCTCAACTTCGTGTTGAGCCGACCTTCGCGTTCGATGCCTGTTTGTTTAACTAATGCCTGATGGGGATGTCAGATGTTCCTCTCAACTTCAAGGTGACCCGCCCTTCGTGTTCGATGCCTGTTTGTTTAACAGATGTTTGACGGCGAGGTCAGATGTTCTTCTCAACTAAGATTTGAGATGGCCTTCGGGTTCGATGCCTGTTTGTTTAATAAATGCCTGACGGCGAGGTTAAATGTTCTTTTGAACTTCGGGTTGAGGCGGCCTTCGGGTTCGATGCCTGTTTTTTTAACAGATGCCTAATGGCGAGGTATAATGTTCTTATCAACTTCGGGTTGAGCCGCCCTTCAGGTTCGATGCCTTGTTGTTTATCAGATGCCTGACGTTGAGGTCAGGTGTTCTTCTCAACTTCGGGTTGAGTTGGCCTTCGGATTTGATGCTTGTTTGTTTAACAGATGCTTGACAGTGAAGTTAAATGTTCCTCTCAAATTCATGTTGAGCCGACCTTCGGGTTCGATGCCTGTTTGTTTAACAGATGCCTGACCGCGAGGTCAGATGTTCCTCTCAAATTCGTGTTGAGCCGACCTTCGGGTTCGATGCCAGTTTGTTTAACAGATGCTTGACGGCGAGGTCAGATGTTCTTCTCAACTTCGTGTTGTACCGGCCTTCGGGTTCGATGCCTGTTTGTTTAACTAATGCCTGATGGGGAGGTCAGATGTTCCTCTCAACTTCAAGGTGAGCCGGCCTTCGGGTTTGATACCTGATTGTTTAACAGATGTTTGACTGCGAGGTCAGATGTTCTTCTCAACTAAGGGTTGAGACGGCCTTCGGGTTTGATGCCTGTTTATTTAAAAGATGCCTGACGGCGAGATCAGATATTCTTCTCAACTTCGGGTTGAGCCGGCCTTCGGGTTCTACACCTTTTTGTTTAACAGATGCATGACGGTGAGGTCATATGTTCTTCTAAACTTCGGGTTAAGTCGGCCATCAAATTCGATGCCTGTTTGTTTAACATATGCCTGACAGCGAGGTCAGATGTTCTTCTCAACTTCGTGTTCTGCCGGCCTTCAGGTTGGATGCCTGTTTGTTTAACTAATGCCTGATGGGGAGGTCAGATGTGCCTCTCAACTTTAAGTTGAGCCGGCCTTCGGGTTCGATACCTGTTTGTTTAACAGATGTTTGACGGCGAGGTCAGATGTTCTTCTCAATTAAGGTTTGAGACGGCCTTCAGGTTCGATGCCTGTTTGTTTAGTAGATGCCTGACGGCGAGGTCAAATGTTCTTCTGAACTTCAGGTTGAGGCGGCCTTCGGGTTCGATGCCTGTTTTTTTAACAGATGCCTGACGGCGTTGTCTAATGTTCTTATCAACTTCGGGTTGAGCCTCGCTTCGGGTTCGATGCCTGTTTGTTTAACAGATGCCTTACATTGAGGTCAGATGTTCTTCTCAAATTCGGGTTGAGCCGGACTTTGGATTTGATGCCTGTTTGATTAATAGATGCTTGACAGTGAAGTCAAATGTTCCTCTCAACTTCATGTTGATCCGACCTTCGGGTTCGATGCTTGTTTGTTTAACTAATGCCTGATGGGGAGGTCAGATGTTCCTCTCAACTTCAAGGTGAGCCGCCCTTCGTGTTCGATGCCTGTTTGTTTAACAGATGTTTGACGGCGAGGTCAGATGTTCTTCTCAATTAAGGTTTGAGATGGCCTTCGGGTTCGATGCCTGTTTGTTTAATAGATGCCTGACGGCGAGGTTAAATATTCTATTGAACTTCGGGTTGAGGCGGCCTTCGGGTTCGATGCCTGTTTCTTTAACAGATGCCTGACGGTGAGGTCTAATGTTCTCATCAACTTCGGGTTGAGCCGCCCTTCGGGTTCGATGCCTATTTGTTTAACAGATGCCTGACATTATGGTTAGAGGTTCTTATCAACTTCGGGTTGAGCCATCCTTCGGATTTGATTCTGGTTTGTTTAACAGATGCTTGATAGTGAAGTCAAATGTTCCTCTCAACTTCATGTTGAGCCGACCTTCGGGTTCGATGCCTGTTTGTTTAACAGATGCCTGACGGCGAGGTCAGATGTTTCTCTCAACTTCGTGTTGAGCCGGCTTTCGGGTTCGATGCCTGTTTGTTTAAGAGATGCTTGACGGTGAGGTCAGATGTTCTTCTCAACTTCGTGTTGTGCCGGCCTTCGGGTTTGATGCCTGTTTGTTTAACTAATGCCTGATGGGGAGGTCAGATGTTCCTCTCAACGTCAAGGTGAGCCGGCCTTCGGGTTCAATACCTAATTGTTTAACAGATGTTTGACGGAGAGGTCAGATGTTCTTCTCAACGAAGGGTTAAGACGGCCTTCGGGTTTGATGCCTGTTTATTTAATAGATGCCTGACGGCGAGGTCAGATATTCATCTCAACTTCGGGTTGAGCCGGCCATCGGGTACCACACCTTTTTGTTTAACAGATGCTTGACAGCGAGGTCAGATAATCTTCTCAACTGCGGGTTGAGCCGGCCTTTGGGTTCGATGCCTGTTTGTTTAACAGATGCCTGACGGCTAGGTCAGATGTTCTTCTCAACTTCGGGTTGAGCCGGTCTTCAGGTTCGATTCCTGTTTGTTTAACTAAAGCCAGACAGTAAGGTCAGACGTTCTTCTAAACTTCGGGTTGAGTCGGCCATCAAATACGATGCCTGTATGTTTAACATATGCCTGACAGGGAGGTCAGATGTTCTTCTCAACTTCGTTTTGTGCCGGCCTTCTGGTTCAATGCCTGTTTGTTTAACTAATGCCTGATGGGGATGTCAGATGTTCCTCTCAACTTCAGGTTGAGCCGGCCTTCGGGTTCGATGCCTGTTTGTTTAACAGATGTTTGATGGCGAGGTCAGATGTTCTTCTCAATTAAGGATTGAGACGGCCTTCGTGTTCGATGCCTGTTTGTTTAATAGATGCCTGACGGCGAGGTCAAATGTTCTATTGAACTTCGGGTTGAGGCGGCCTTCGGGTTCGATACCTGTTTTTTTAACAGATGCCTGACGGCGAGATCTAATATTCTTATCAACTTCGGGTTGATCCGCCTTTCGGGTTCGATGCCTGTTTGTTTAACAGATGCCTAACGTTGAGGTTAGATGTTCTTCTCAACTTCGGGTTGAGCCGACCTTCGGATTTGATTCCTGTTTGTTTCACAGATGCTTGACAGTGAAGCCAAATGTTCCTCTCAAATTCATGTTGATCCGACCTTCGGGTTCGATGCCTGTTTGTTTAACAGATGCCTGACCGCGAGGTCAGATGTTCCTCTCAACTTCGTGTTGAGCCGGCCTTCGCGTTCGATGCCTGTTTGTTTAACAGATGCTTGACAGCGAGGTCAGATGTTCTTCTAAACTTCGTGTTGTACCGGCCTTCGGGTTCGATGCCTGTTTGTTTAACTAATGCGTGATGGGGAGGTCAGATGTTCCTCTCAACTTCAAGGTGAGCCGGCCTTCGGGTTTGATACCTGATTGTTTAACAGATGTTTGACGGCGAGGTCAGATGTTCTTCTCAACTAAGGGTTGAGACGGCCTTTGGGTTTGATGCCTGTTTATTTAAAAGATGCCTGACGGCGAGGTCAGATATTCTTCTCAACTTCGGGTTGAGCCGGCCTTCGGGTTCCACACCTTTTTGTTTAACAGATGCTTGATGGCGAGGTCAGTTGTTCTTCTAATCTTTGAGTTGAGTCGGCCATCAAATTCGATGCCTGTTTGTTTAACACATGCCTGACAGCAAGGTCAGATGTTCTTCTCAACTTCGTGTTGTGTCGGCCTTCAGGTTCGATGCCTGTTTGTTTAACTAATGCCTGATGGGGAGGTCAGATGTTCCTCTCAACTTCACGTTGAGCTGGCCTTCGGGTTCGATGCTTGTTTGTTTAACAGATGTTTGACGGCGAGGTCAGATGTTCTTCTCAATTAAGGATTGAGACGGCCTTCCGGTTCGATGCCTGTTTGTTTAAATAATGCCTGATGGGGAGGTCATATGTTCCTCTCAACTTCAAGGTGAGCCGGCCTTCGGGTTCGATGCCTGTTTTTTTAACAGATGCTTGACGGCGAGGTCTAATTTTCTTATCAACTTCGGGTTAAGCCTCCCTTCGGGTTCGATGCCTGTTTTTTTAACAAATGCTTGACGTTGAGGTCAGATGTTCTTCTCAACTTCATGTTGAGCCGGCCTTCAAATTTGATGCCTGTTTGTTTAATAGATGCTTGACAGTGAAGTCAAATGTTCCTCTCAACTTCATGTTGCGCCAACCTTAGGGTTCGATGCCTGTTTGTTTAACAGATGCCTGACGGTGAGGTCAGATGTTCTTCTCAACTTCGTGTTGGGCCAGCCTTCGGGTTCGATGCCTGTTTGTTTAACTAATGCCTGATGGGGAGGTCGAATGTTCCTCTCAACTTCGAGGTGAGCCGCCCTTTGTGTTCGATACCTATTTGTTTAATAGATGTTTGACGGCAAGGTCAGATGTTCTTCTCAACTAAGGGTTGAGACGGCCTTCGGGTTTGATGCCTGTTTTTTTAACAGATGCCTTACAGCGAGGTCAGATGTTCTTCTCAACTTCGGGTTGAGCCGCCCTTCGGGTTCCAAACCTTTTTGTTTAACAGATGCCTGACGGCGAGGTCAGATGTTCTTCTCAACTTCGGTGTGAGTCGGCCTTTGGGTTCGATGCCTGTTTGTTTAGCAGATGCCCGGTGGCTAGGTCAGATGTTCTTCTCAAATTCGGGTTGAGCCAGCCTTCGGGTTCGATTTCTGTTTCTTTAACTAATGCCTGGCAACGAGGTCGGATGTTCTTCTCAACTTCGGGTTGAGTCGGCCATCAAATTCGATGCCTGATTGTTTAATATATGCCTGACAGTGAGGTCAGATGTTCTTCTAAGCTCTGTGTTGTGCCGGCCTTCGAGTTCGATGCCTGTTTGTTTAACTAATGCCTGATGTGGAGGGCAGATGTACCTCTCAACTATAAGTTAAGTCGGCATTCAGGTTTGATGCCTGTTTGTTTAACAAATGTTTGACGGCGAGGTGAGATGTTCTTCTCAATTAAGGATTGAGACGACCTTCGGCTTCCATGCCTGTTTGTTTAACAGATTACGGCGTGGTCAAATGTTCTTCTCAACTTCGGGTTGAGCCGGCCTTGGGGTACGATGCCTGTTTGTTTAACAGATCCCTAGCAGAGAGGTCTAATGTTCTTATCAACTTCGGGTTGGGCCGAACTTCGGGTTCAATGCCTGTTTGTTTAAGAGATGCCTGACGGCGAGGTCTAATGTTCTTATCAACTTCGGGTTGAGCCGCCCTTCGGGTTCGATGGCTGACGGTGAGGTCAGATGTTCTTCTCAACTTCGGGTTGAGCCGGTCTTCGGATTTGATGCCTGTTTGTTTAACAGATGCTTGACAGTGAAGTCAAATGTTCCTCTCAACTTCATGTTGAGCGACATTCAGGTTCGAAGCCTGTTTGTTTAACATATTCCTTACAGCGAGGTCAGATGTTCCTCTAAACTTCGTGTTGGGCCGGCCTTTGGGTTCGATGCCTGTTTATTTAAGAGATGCCTGACGACGAGTTCTAATGTTCTTATCAACTTCAGGTTGAGCCTTCCTTCAGGTTCGATGCCTGTTTGTTTAACAGATGCCTGACGACGAGGTCAGATGTTCCTCTCAACTTCGTGTTGAGCCGGCCTTCGAGTTCGATGCCTGCTTGTTTAACAGATGCCTGACGGCGAGGTCAGATGTTCTTCTCAACTTGGTGTTGTGCAAGACTTCGGGTTCGATGCCTGTTTGTTTAACAGATGCCTGAGGGGGAGGTCAGATGTTGCTCTCAACTTCTTGTTGAGCCGGCCTTCGGGTTCGATGCCTATTTGTTTAACAGATGTTTCACGACGAGGTCAAATGTTCTTCTCAACTAAGAATTGAGATGGCCTTCGGGTTTGATGCCTGTTTGTTTAACAGATGCCTGACTTTCGAGTTCTGGTTGAGCCGGCTTTCTCATCTTCTGGTTGAGCCGGCTTTCGAGTTCGATGCCTGTTATTTTAACGGATGCCTGATGGCGAGGTCAAATGTTCTTCTCAACTTCCAGTTGAGCCTCCCTTTGGGTTCGATACCTGTTTGTTTAACAGATACCTGACGGTGAGGTCAGATGTTCTTCTCAACTTCGGGTTGAGTCGGCCTTCGGATTTGATGCCTGTTTGTTTAATAGATGCTTGAGAGTGAAGTCAAATGTTCCTCTCAACTTCATGTTGAGCCGACCATCGGGTTCAATGCCTGTTTGTTTAACAGATGCCTGACGGCGAGGTTAGATGTTCTTCTCAAATTCGTGTTGTACTGGCCTTCGGGTTCGATGCCTGTTTGTTTAACTAATGCCTGATGGGGAGGTCAGATGTTCCTTTAAACTTCAAGTTGAGCCGGCTTTCGGGTTCCATGCCTGTTTGTTTAACAGATGTTTGACAGCGAGGTCAGATGTTCTTCTCAATTAAGGATTGAGACGACATTCGGGTTCGATGCCTGTTTATTTAACAGATGTATGACGGCGAGGTCGGATGTTCTTCTCAACTTCGGGTTGAGTCGGCATTCGGATTCGATGCCTGTTTGTTAACAGATGCCTGATGGAGAGGTCTAATTTTCTTATCAACTTCGTGTTGAGCCGCCATTCGGGTTCGATGCCTGTTTGTTTAAAAGATGCCTAACGGTGAGGTCAGATGTTCTTCTCAACTTCGGGTTGAGCCGACATTCGGATTTGGTGCTTGTTTGTTTAACAGATGCTTGACAGTGAAGTCAAATGTTCCTCTCAACTTCATGTTGAGCCGACCTTCGGGTTCAATGCCTGTTTGTTTAACAGATGCCAGACGGCGAGCTTAGATGTTCCTCTCAACTTCGTGTTGAGTCGGCCTTCGGGTTCAATGCCTGCTCGTTTAATAGATGCCTGATGGCGAGGTTAGATGTTCTTCTCAACTTCGTGTTGTACCGGCCTTCGGGTTCGATGCCTGTTTGTTTAACTAATGCCTGATAGGGAGGTCAGATGTTCCTATAAACTTAAAGTTGAGTCGGCCTTCGGGTTCGATGCCTGTTTGTTTAACAGATGTTTGACGGGAGGTCAGATGTTCTTCTCAATTAAGGATTGAGACGGCATTCGGGTTCGATGCCTGTTTATTTAAAAGATGCCTGACCGCGAGGTCAGATGTTCTTCTCAACTTCGGGATGAGCCGGCCTTCAGATTCGATGCTTGTTTTTTAACAGATGCCAGACGGCGAGGTCTATTTTTCTTATCAACTTCGGGTTGAGACGCCATTCAGGTTCGATGCCTGTTTCTTTAAAAGATGCCTAACTGTGAGGTCAGATGTTCTTCTCAACTTCGGGTTGAGCCGAAATTCGGATTTGATGCCTATTTGTGTAACAGATGCTTGACAGTGAAGTCAAATGTTCCTCTCAACTTCATGTTGAGCAGACCTTAGGGTTCGATGCCTGTTTGTTTAACAGATGCCTGACGGCGAGGTTAGATCTTCCTCTGAACATCGTGTTAAGCCGGCCTTCGGGTTCAATGCCTGTTTGTTTAACAGATGTTTGACGGCGAGGTCAAATGTTCTTCTCAACTAAGGGTTGAGACGGCCTTCGGGTTTGATGCCAATTTGTTTAACAGATGCCTGACGGCGAGGTCAGATGTTCTTCTCAACTTCGATTAGAGCCGGCCTTCGGGTTCGATGCCTGTTTGTTTAACAGATGCCTGACGGTGAGGTCTAATGTTCTTATCAACTTCGGGTTGAGCCCCCCTTTGGGTTCGATGCCTGTTTGTTTAATAGATGTCTGACGGTGAGGTCAGATGTTCTTCTCAACTTCGGGTTGAGCCAACCTTCGGATTTGATGCCTGTTTGTTTAACATATGCTTGACAGTGAAGTCAAATGTTCCTTTCAACTTTATGCTGAGCCGACCTTCGGGTTCGATGCCTGTTTGTTTAACAGATGCCTGACATCAAGGTCAGATGTTCCTTTCCACTTCGTGTTGAGCCGGTTTTCAGAATCGATGCCTGTTTGTTTAATAGATGCTTGACGGCTAGGTCAGATGTTCTTCTCAACTTCGTGTAGTGGCAGAGTTCGGGTTCGATGCCAGTTTGTTAACTAGTGCCTGATGGAGAGGTCAGATGTTCCTCTCAACTTCAATTTGAGCCGCCTTCAGGTTCGATACCTGTTTGTTTAACAGATGCTTGACAGCAAGGTCAGATGTTCTTCTCAATTAAGGATTGAGACGGCCTTCGGGTTCGATGCCTGTTTATTTAACAGATGCCTGACGGCGAGGTCAGATGTTCTTCTCAACTTTGGGTTGAGTCGGCCTTCGGATTCGATGCCTGTTTTTTAACAAATGCCTGACGGCGAGGTCTAATTTTCTTATCAATTTCGGGTTGAGCCGCCATTCGGGTTCGATGCCTGTTTGTTTAAAAGATGCCTAACAATGAGGTGATATGTTCTTATCAACTTTTGGTTGAGCCGACATTCGGATTTGATGCCTGTTTGCTTAACAGATGCTTGGCAATGAAGTCAAATGCTCCTCTCAACTTCAGATTGAGTCAGCCTTCAGATTCCACGCCTGTTTATTTAACAGATGCCTGACGATGAGGTCAGATGTTCTTCTCAACTTCAGGTTTTGCCGGCCTTCGGGTTCCACGCCTGTTTGTTTAATAGATGCCTGACGACGAGGTCAAATGTTCTTCACAACTAAGGGTTGATCCGGCCTTTAGGTTCAATGCTTTTTTATTTAACAAATGCCTGAAGGCAAGGTCATATGTTCATCTCAACTTCAGATTGAGCCGGCCTTCGGGTTTGATGCCTGTTATTTTAACAGATGCCTGACGGCGAGGTCAAATGTTCTTCTCAACTTCGGGTTGAGCCGGCCTTCGGGTTCGATACCTTTTTGTTTAACAGATGCCTGACGACGAGGTCTAATGTTCTTATCAACTTCGGGTTGAACCGCCCTTCGGGTTCGATTCCTGTTTGTTTAACAGATGCCTGACGGTGAGGTCAGATGTTCTTCTCAACTTCGGGTTGAGTCGGCCTTCGGATATGATGCCTGTTTGTTTAACATATGCTTGACTGTGAAGTCAAATGTTCCTCTCAACTTCATGTTGAGCTGGCCTTCGGGTTAGATGCGTGTTTGTTTAACAGATGCCTGACGTCGAGGTTAGATGTTCTTCTCAACTTCGTGTTGTGCCATACTTCGGGTTCGATGCCTGTTTGTTTAACTAATGCCTGATGGGGAGGTCAGATGTTACTCTCAACTTCAATTTGAGCCGCCTTCGGGTTCGATACCTTTTTGTTTAACATATGTTTGACGGCAAGGTCAAATGTTCTTCTCAACTAAGGGTTGAGACGGTCTTCGGGTTTGATGCATGGTTGTTTAACAGATGCCTGACGGCGAGTCCAGATGTTCTTCACAACTTCGGGTTGAGCCGACCTTCAGGTTCGATGCCTGTTATTTTAACAGATGCCTGACGGCGAGGTCAAATATTCCTCTCAACTTCGTGTTGAGCCGGCTTTCGGGTTCGATGCCTGTTTGTTTAACAGATCCCTGACGGCGAGGTATAATGTTCTTATCAACTTCGGGTTGAGCGGCCCTTCGGGTTCGATGCCTGTTTGTTTAACAGATACCTCACGGCGAGGTAAGATGTGCTTCTCAACTTCCGGTTGAGCCGGCCTTGTTTGTTTAACAGATGCCTGACAGTGAGGTCAGATGTTCTTCTCAACTTCGGGTTGAGCCGGCCTTCGGATTTGATGCCTGTTTGTGTAACAGATGCTTGACAGAGAAGTCAAATGTTCCTCTCAATTTCATGTTGAACCGACCTTCGGGTTCGATGCCTGTTTTTGTAACAGATGCCTGACGGCAAGGTCTAATGTTCTTATCAACTTCAGGTTGGGCCACCCTTCAGGTTCGATGCCTGTTTCTTTAACTGATGCCTCACAACGAGGTCATATGTTCCTCTTAACTTCGTGTTGAGCCTCCCTTCGGGTTCAATGCCTGTTTATTTAACTAATGCCTGATTGGGAGGTCAGATGTTCCTCTCAACTTCAAGTTGAGGCGGCCTTCGGGTTCGATGCCTCTTTGTTTAACAGATGTTTGACGGCGAGGTCAGATTTTCTTCTCTACTACGGGTTGAGACGACCTTCGGGTTTGATGCCTCTTTGTTTAACAGATGCTTGACGGTAAAGTCATATGTGCTTATCAACTTTCGATTGAGCCGGCCTTCGTGTTCGAGGCCTGTTTGTTTAATAGATGCCTGACAGCGAGGTCAGATGTTCCTCTCGAATTCGTGTTGAGCCGGCCTTCGGGATCGATGCCTATTTGTTTCATAGATTCCTGACAGCGAGGTCAGATGTTCTTCCCAACCTCGTGTTGAACCGGCCTCCGGATTCGATGCCTGTTTGTTTAACAGATGCTTGACAGCGAGGTAAGATATACTTCTCAACTTCGTGTTGAGTCGGCCTTCGGGTTCGATGCCTTTTTGTTTAACAGATAACTGACATTGAGGTCAGATGTTCTTCTCAACTTCAGATTGAGTCGGCCGTCAGATTCCTCGCCTGTTTGTTTAACAGATGACTGACGATGAGGTCAGATGTTCTTCTCAACTTTAGGTTGAGCCAGCCTTCGGGTTCCACGCCTGTTTGTTTAACAGATGCTCGATGACGAGGTCATATGTTCTTCTCAACATCAGGTTGAGCCGGCCTTTAGGTTCAATGCTTGTTTATTTAACAGATGCTTGGAGGCAAGGTCAGATGTTCATCTCAACTTCGGGTTGAGCCGGCCTTCGGGTTTGTTGCCTGTTATTTTAACAGATGCCTGGCGGCGAGGTCAAATGTTCTTCTCAACTTAGGGTTGAGCCGGCCTTCGGGTTCGATGCCTTTTTGTTTAACAGATGCCTGACAGTGAGGTCAGATGTTCTTTTCAACTTCGGGTTGAGCCGACATTCGGATTTGGTGCCTGTTTGTTTACTAGATGCTTGACAGTGAAGTCAAATGTTCCTCTCAACTTCATGTTGAGCCGACCTTCGGGTCCAATGCCTGTTTGTTTAACAGATGCCTGACGGCGAGGTTAGATGTTCTTCTCAACTTCGTGTTGTACCGGCCTTCGGGTTCGATGCCTCTTTGTTTAACTAATGCCTGATGGGGAGGTCAGATGTTCCTCTAAACTTCAAGTTAAGCCGGCATTCGAGTTCGATTTCATGTTGAGCCGACATTCGAGTTCGATTTCTGTTTGTTTAACTGATGCCTAACAGCAAAGTCAAATGTCCTTCTCAACCTCTGGTTGAGCCGGCCTCCGGGTTCGATGCTTGTTTTTTTAACAGATGCCTAACAGCGAGGTCAAATGTACTTCTAAACTTCGTGTTGAGCCGACCTTCGGGTTCGATGCCTTTTTATTTAACAGATAACTGGCATCGAGGTCAGATGTTCTTCTCAACTTCGGGTTGAGCCGGCTTTCGGATTCCACGCATGTTTGTTTAACAGATGCCTGACAATGAGGTCAGATGTTCTTCTCAACTTCAGGTTGAGCCGGCCTTCGAGTTCCACGCCTTTTTGTTTAACAGATGCCTGACAATGAGGTCAGATGTTCTTCTCAACTTCAGGTTGAGCTGGCCTTTAGGTTCAATGCTTGTTGGTTTAACAGATGCCTGGTAGCGAGGTCAGATGTTCTTCTCAACTTCGGGTTAAGCCGGCCTTCGAGTTCGATTTCTGTTTGTTTAACTGATGCCTAACAGCAAAGTCAGATGTGCTTCTCAACCTCGGGTTGAGCCGACCATTAAATTTGATGCCTGTTTGTTTAACAGATTCCTAACAGCGAGGTCAGATGTTCTTCTCAACATCGGGTTGAGCCGGCCTTCGGGTTCGATGCCTGTTTGTTTAACAGATCCCTGACGGCGAGGTAAGATATTCTAATGAACTTCGTGTTGAGACGGCCTTCGGATTTGATGCCTCTTTGTTTAACAGATGCCTGATGGCGAGGTCTAATGTTCTTATCAACTTCGGGTTGAGCCGCCCTTCGGGTTCGATGCCTGTTTGGTTAACAGATGCCTCACGGCGAGGTCATATGTTCCTCTCATCTTCGTGTTGACCCGCCCTTCGGGTTCGATGCCTGTTGGTTTAACTAATGCCTGATGGGGAGGTCAGATGTTCCTCTCAACTTCAAGTTGAGCCGACCTTCGGGTTCGATGCCTGTTTGTTTAATAGATGTTTGACGGCGAGGTCAGATTTTCTTCTCTACTAAG
>OZ012737.1:266259828-266284428 GCA_963859935.3 Lathyrus sativus | reverse complement strand
AAATTGATCGGAGCCTGAACGCTTAACGTAATAACCGGAGTCTAGATACTGAACGAAACTGACCGGAGCCTGAACGCCTAACGTAATAACAAGAGTCTGGATATACAACGAAACTGACCGGAGCCTGAACGCTCAACGTAATAACCGGAGTCTGGATACCCAACAAAACTAACCGGAGCCTGAACGCTCAACGTAATAACTGAAGTCTTAATACCAAACGAAACTGACCGGACCCTGAACGCACAACATAATAACTGGAGTCTGGATGCTCAACGAAAATGACGGGAGCCTGAACCCTCAACGTAATAACCGGAGTCTGGATACCTAACGAAACTGACCTTAGCCTGAACGCTCAACGTAATAACCGATGTTTGGATACCCAATGAAACTGACCGTAGCCTGAACGCTCAACGTAATAACCGGAGTCAGGATCCCAAACGAAATTGACCGGAGCCTGAATGCTTAACGTAATAACCGGAGTCTAGATACCGAACGAAACTGACTGGAGCCTGAACGCCTAACGTAATAACCAGAGTCTGGATATACAACGAAACTGACCGGAGCCTGAACGCTCAATGTAATAACCGGAGTCTGGATACCCAACAAAACTGACCAGAGACTGAATGCTCAACATAATAACTGAAGTCTGGATACCAAACAAAACTGACCGGAGCCTGAACGCTCAACGTAATAACCGGAGTCTGGATACCCAACGAAATTGACCGGAGCCTGAACGCTCAACGTAATAACCGGAATCTGGATACTCAACAAAACTAACCTGGAGCCTGAATGCTCAACGTAATAACCGGAGTCTGGATACTCAACGAAACTGACTAGAGCCTTAACGATCAACGTAATAACCGGAGTCTGGATACACAACGAAACTGACCGGAGCCTGAACACTCAACGTAATAACCGGTGTCTTGATACCCAACGAAACTGACCGGAGCCTGAACGCTCAATGTAATAACCGGAGTCTGGATACCCAACGAAACTGACCGAAGCCTGAACCCTCAACGTAATAACCGGATTCTGGATATCCAACAAAACTGACCGGAGCCTGAACGCTCAACGTAAAAAACGGAGTCTGGATACCCAACAAAACTGACCAGAGCCTGAACGCTCAACGTAATAACCGGATTCTGGATACCCAACGAAACTGATCGGAGTGTGAATGTTCAACGTAATAACCGGAGTCTGGAGACCCAACGAAATTGACCGGAGCCTGAAGGCTCAACATAATAACCGGAATCTTGATACTCAACGAAACTGACCGGAGCCTGAACGCTCAACGTAATAACCGAAGTCTGGATACTCAACGAAACTGTGGGGAGCCTGAACGATCAACGTAATAACCGGAGTCTAGATACCCAACGAAACTGAACGGAGCCTGAACGCTCAACGTAATAACCGGAGTCTGGATACTCAACGAAACTGACCGGACCCTGAACGCACAACGTAATAACTGGAGTCTGGATGCTCAACGAAAATGACCGGAGGCTGAATGCTCAATGTAATAACCGGAGTCTGGATACCCAATGAAACTGACCAGAGCCTGATCGCTCAACGTAATAACCGAAGTCTGGATACCCAATGAAACTGACCGGAGCCTGAACGCTCAACGTAATAACCGGAGTCAGGATACCAAACGAAATTGACCGGAGCCTGAACGCTTAACGTAATAACCGGAGTCTAGATACCGAACGAAACTGACCGGAGCCTGAACGCCTAACGTAATAACCAGAGTCTGGATATATAACGAAACTGACCAGAGCCTGAACACTCGACGTAATAACCGGAGTCTGGATACCCAACAAAACTGACCGGAGCCTGAAAGCTCAACGTAATAACTGAAGTCTGGATACCAAACGAAACTGATCGGAGCCTGAACGCTCAACGTAATAACCGGAGTCTGGATACCCAAAGAAACTGACCGGAGCCTGAACGCTCAACGTAATAACCGGAGTCTGGATACCCAACAAAACTGACCGGTGCCTGAACGCTCAACGTCAAAACCGGAGTCTGGATAAACAAAGAAACTGACCGGAGCCTGAATGCCTAATGTAATAACCGGAGCCTGGATACACAACGAAACTGACCAGAGCTTGAACGCTCAACGTAATAACCAGAGTCTGGATACCCAACGAAACTGAACGGAGCCTGAACGCTCAACGTAATAACCGGAGTCTGGACACACTACGAAACTGACCGGACCCTGAAAGCACAACGTAATAACTGGAGTCTGGATGCTCAACGAAAATGACCGGAGCCTGAACGCTCAACGTAATAACCGAAGTCTGGATACCCAACGAAACTGACCGGAGCCTGAACACTCAACGTAATAACCGAAGTCTGGATACCCAATGAAACTGACCGGAGCCTGAACGCTCAACGTAATAACCGGAGTCAGGATACCAGACGAAATTGATCGGAGCCTGAACGCTTAACGTAATAACCGGAGTCTAGATACTGAACGAAAATGACCGGAGCCTGAACGCCTAACGTAATAACAAGAGTCTGGATATACAACGAAACTGACCGGAGCCTGAACGCTCAACGTAATAACCGGAGTCTGGATACCCAACAAAACTAACCGGAGCCTGAACGCTCAACGTAATAACTGAAGTCTTAATACCAAACGAAACTGACCGGACCCTGAACGCACAACATAATAACTGGAGTCTGGATGCTCAACGAAAATGACGGGAGCCTGAACCCTCAACGTAATAACCGGAGTCTGGATACCTAACGAAACTGACCTTAGCCTGAACGCTCAACGTAATAACCGAAGTTTGGATACCCAATGAAACTGACCGTAGCCTGAACGCTCAACGTAATAACCGGAGTCAGGATCCCAAACGAAATTGACCGGAGCCTGAATGCTTAACGTAATAACCGGAGTCTAGATACCGAACGAAACTGACTGGAGCCTGAACGCCTAACGTAATAACCAGAGTCTGGATATACAACGAAACTGACCGGAGCCTGAACGCTCAATGTAATAACCGGAGTCTGGATACCCAACAAAACTGACCAGAGACTGAATGCTCAACATAATAACTGAAGTCTGGATACCAAACAAAACTGACCGGAGCCTGAACGCTCAACGTAATAACCGGAGTCTGGATACCCAACGAAATTGACCGGAGCCTGAACGCTCAACGTAATAACCGGAATCTGGATACTCAACAAAACTAACCTGGAGCCTGAATGCTCAACGTAATAACCGGAGTCTGGATACTCAACGAAACTGACTAGAGCCTTAACGATCAACGTAATAACCGGAGTCTGGATACACAACGAAACTGACCGGAGCCTGAACGCTCAACGTAATAACCGGTGTCTTGATACCCAACGAAACTGACCGGAGCCTGAACGCTCAATGTAATAACCGGAGTCTGGATACCCAACGAAACTGACCGAAGCCTGAACCCTCAACGTAATAACCGGATTCTGGATATCCAACAAAACTGACCGGAGCCTGAACGCTCAACGTAAAAAACGGAGTCTGGATACCCAACAAAACTGACCAGAGCCTGAACGCTCAACGTAATAACCGGATTCTGGATACCCAACGAAACTGATCGGAGTGTGAATGTTCAACGTAATAACCGGAGTCTGGAGACCCAACGAAATTGACCGGAGCCTGAAGGCTCAACATAATAACCGGAATCTTGATACTCAACGAAACTGACCGGAGCCTGAACGCTCAACGTAATAACCGAAGTCTGGATACTCAACGAAACTGTGGGGAGCCTGAACGATCAACGTAATAACCGGAGTCTAGATACCCAACGAAACTGAACGGAGCCTGAACGCTCAACGTAATAACCGGAGTCTGGATACTCAACGAAACTGACCGGACCCTGAACGCACAACGTAATAACTGGAGTCTGGATGCTCAACGAAAATGACCGGAGGCTGAATGCTCAATGTAATAACCGGAGTCTGGATACCCAATGAAACTGACCAGAGCCTGATCGCTCAACGTAATAACCGAAGTCTGGATACCCAATGAAACTGACCGGAGCCTGAACGCTCAACGTAATAACCGGAGTCAGGATACCAAACGAAATTGACCGGAGCCTGAACGCTTAACGTAATAACCGGAGTCTAGATACCGAACGAAACTGACCGGAGCCTGAACGCCTAACGTAATAACCAGAGTCTGGATATATAACGAAACTGACCAGAGCCTGAACACTCGACGTAATAACCGGAGTCTGGATACCCAACAAAACTGACCGGAGCCTGAAAGCTCAACGTAATAACTGAAGTCTGGATACCAAACGAAACTGATCGGAGCCTGAACGCTCAACGTAATAACCGGAGTCTGGATACCCAAAGAAACTGACCGGAGCCTGAACGCTCAACGTAATAACCGGAGTCTGGATACCCAACAAAACTGACCGGTGCCTGAACGCTCAACGTCAAAACCGGAGTCTGGATAAACAAAGAAACTGACCGGAGCCTGAATGCCTAATGTAATAACCGGAGCCTGGATACACAACGAAACTGACCAGAGCTTGAACGCTCAACGTAATAACCAGAGTCTGGATACCCAACGAAACTGAACGGAGCCTGAACGCTCAACGTAATAACCGGAGTCTGGACACACTACGAAACTGACCGGACCCTGAAAGCACAACGTAATAACTGGAGTCTGGATGCTCAACGAAAATGACCGGAGCCTGAACGCTCAACGTAATAACCGAAGTCTGGATACCCAACGAAACTGACCGGAGCCTGAACACTCAACGTAATAACCGAAGTCTGGATACCCAATGAAACTGACCGGAGCCTGAACGCTCAACGTAATAACCGGAGTCAGGATACCAGACGAAATTGATCGGAGCCTGAACGCTTAACGTAATAACCGGAGTCTAGATACTAAACGAAACTGACCGGAGCCTGAACGCCTAACGTAATAACAAGAGTCTGGATATACAACGAAACTGACCGGAGCCTGAACGCTCAACGTAATAACCGGAGTCTGGATACCCAACAAAACTAACCGGAGCCTGAACGCTCAACGTAATAACTGAAGTCTGAATACCAAACGAAACTGACCGGAGCCTGAACGCTCAACGTAATAACCGGAGTCTAGATACCCAACAAAACTGAACGGAGCCTGAACGCTCAACGTAATAACCGGAGTCTGGATACTCAACGAAACTGACCGGACCCTGAACGCACAACGTAATAACTGGAGTCTGGATGCTCAACGAAAATGACCGGAGCCTGAATGCTCAATGTAATAACCGGAGTCTGGATACCCAATGAAACTGACCAGAGCCTGATCGCTCAACGTAATAACCGAAGTCTGGATACCCAATGAAAATGACCGGAGCCTGAACGCTCAACGTAATAACCGGAGTCAGGATACCAAACCAAATTGACCGGAGCCTGAACGCTTAACGTAATAACCGGAGTCTAGATACCGAACGAAACTGACCGGAGCCTGAACGCCTAACGTAATAACCAGAGTCTGGATATATAACGAAACTGACCAGAGCCTGAACACTCGACGTAATAACCGGAGTCTGGATACCCAACAAAACTGACCGGAGCCTGAACGCTCAACGTAATAACTGAAGTCTTGATACCAAACGAAACTGACCAGAGCCTGAACGCTCAACGTAATAACCGGAGTCTGGATACCCAAAGAAACTGACCGGAGCCTGAACGCTCAACGTAATAACCGGAGTCTGGATACCCAACAAAACTGACCGGTGCCTGAACGCTCAACGTCAAAACCGGAGTCTGGATACACAAAGAAACTGACCGGAGCCTGAATGCCTAATGTAATAACCGGAGTCTGGATACACAACGAAACTGACCAGAGCCTGAACGCTCAACGTAATAACCAGAGTCTGGATACCCAACGAAACTGAACGGAGCCTGAACGCTCAAAGTAATAACCGGAGTCTGGACACACTACGAAACTGACCGGACCCTGAAAGCACAACGTAATAACTGGAGTCTGGATGCTCAACGAAAATGACCGGAGCCTGAACGCTCAACGTAATAACCGAAGTCGTGATACCCAACGAAACTGACCGGAGCCTGAACACTCAACGTAATAACCGAAGTCTGGATACCCAATGAAACTGACCGGAGCCTGAACGCTCAACGTAATAACCGGAGTCAGGATACCAGACGAAATTGATCGGAGCCTAAACGCTTAACGTAATAACCGGAGTCTAGATACTGAACGAAACTGACCGGAGCCTGAACGCCTAACGTAATAACAAGAGTCTGGATATACAACGAAACTGACCGGATCCTGGACGCTCAACGTAATAACCGGAGTCTGGATACCCAACAAAACTAACCGGAGCCTGAACGCTCAACGTAATAACTGAAGTCTGAATACCAAACGAAACTGACCGGAGCCTGAACGCTCAACGTAATAACCGGAGTCTAGATACCCAACAAAACTGAACGGAGCCTGAACGCTCAACGTAATAACCGGAGTCTGGATACTCAACGAAACTGACCGGACCCTGAACGCACAACGTAATAACTGGAGTCTGGATGCTCAACGAAAATGACCGGAGCCTGAATGCTCAATGTAATAACCGGAGTCTGGATACCCAATGAAACTGACCAGAGCCTGATCGCTCAACGTAATAACCGAAGTCTGGATACCCAATGAAACTGACCGGAGCCTGAACGCTCAACGTAATAACCGGAGTCAGGATACCAAACGAAATTGACCGGAGCCTGAACGCTTAACGTAATAACCGGAGTCTAGATACCGAACGAAACTGACCGGAGCCTGAACGCCTAACGTAATAACCAGAGTCTGGATATATAACGAAACTGACCAGAGCCTGAACACTCGACGTAATAACCGGAGTCTGGATACCCAACAAAATTGACCGGAGCCTGAACGCTCAACGTAATAACTGAAGTCTGGATACCAAACGAAACTGACCGGAGCCTGAACGCTCAACGTAATAACCGGAGTCTGGATACCCAAAGAAACTGACCGGAGCCTGAACGCTCAACGTAATAACCGGAGTCTGGATACCCAACAAAACTGACCGGTGCCTGAATGCTCAACGTCAAAACCGGAGTCTGGATACACAAAGAAACTGACCGGAGCCTGAATGCCTAATGTAATAACCGGAGTCTGGATACACAACGAAACTGACCAGAGCCTGAACGCTCAACGTAATAACCAGAGTCTGGATACCCAACGAAACTGAACGGAGCCTGAACGCTCAATGTAATAACCGGAGTCTGGACACACTACGAAACTGACCGGACCCTGAAAGCACAACGTAATAACTGGAGTCCGGATGCTCAACGAAAATGACCGGAGCCTGAACGCTCAACGTAATAACCGAGGTCTGGATACCCAACGAAACTGACCGGAGCCTGAACACTCAACGTAATAACCGAAGTCTGGATACCCAATGAAACTGACCGGAGCCTGAACGCACAACGTAATAACCGGAGTCAGGATACCAGACGAAATTGATCGGAGCCTGAATGCTTAACGTAATAACCGGAGTCTAGATATCGAACGAAACTGACCGGAGCCTGAACGCCTAACGTAATAACAAGAGTCTGGATATACAACGAAACTGACCGGAGCCTGAACGCTCAACGTAATAACCGGAGTCTGGATACCCAACAAAACTAACCGGAGCCTGAACGCTCAACGTAATAACTGAAGTCTGAATACCAAACAAAACTGACCGGAGCCTGAACGCTCAACGTAATAACCGGAGTCTGGATACCCAACGAAATTGACCGGAGCCTGAACGCTCAACGTAATAACCGAAATCTGGATACTCAACGAAACTAACCGGAGCCTGAACGCACATAGTAATAACTAGAGTCTGGATACTCAACGAAACTAACTGGAGCCTGAACGATCAACGTAATAACCAGAGTCTGGATACACAACGAAACTGACCGGAGCCTGAATGCTCAACGTAATAACCGGAGTCTGGATACCCAACAAAATTGATCGGAGCCTGAACACTCAATGTAATAACCGGAGTCTGGATACCCAACGAAACTGACCGGAGCCTGAACGCTCAATGTAATAACCGGAGTCTGGATACCCAACGAAACTGACTGGAGCCTGCTCGCTCAACGTAATAATTGGAGACTGGATACCCAACAAAACTGACCAGAGCCTGAACGCTCAACGTAAAAACCAGAGTCTGGATACCCAACAAAACTGACCGGAGCCTGAACGCTCAACGTAATAACCGAAGTCTGGATACCAAACGAAACTGACCAGAGCCTGAACGCTCAACGTAATAACCGGAGTCTGGATACCCAACGAAACTGACCGGAGCCTGAACGCTCAACGTAATTACCGGAGTCTGGATACCCAACAAAACTGACCGGAGCCTGAAGGCTAAACGTAAAAACCGGAGTCTGGATACCCAAAGAAACTGACCGGAGCCTGAACGCTCAACGTAATAACCGGAGTCTAGATACACAACGAAACTAACCAGAGCCTGAACGCTCAACGTAATAACCGGAGTCTGGATACCCAACAAAACTGAACGGAGCCTGAACGTTCAACGTAGTAACCGGAGTCTGGATACCCAACGAAATTGACAGGAGCCTGAAGGCTCAACGTAATAACCAGAATCTGGATACGCAACGAAACTGACCGGAGCCTGAATGTTCAACGTAATAACCGGAGTCTGGATACTCAACGAAACTGACCGGAGCCTGAACGCTCAACGTAATAACCGGAGTCTGCATACACAACAAAATTGACCGGAGCCTGATCGCTCAATGTAATAACCGGAGTCTGGATACCCAACGAAACTGACCGGAGCCTGAACCCTCAACGTAATAACCGGAGTCTGGATACCCAACGAAACTGACCGGAGCCTGAACGCTCAACGTAAAAACCGGAGTCTGGATACCCAACAAAACTGACCGGAGCCTGAACGCTCAACGTAATAACCGGAGTCTGGATACCCAACGAAACGGACCGGAGCCTGAACGTTCAACGTAGTAACCGGAGTCTGGATACCCAACGAAATTGACCGGAGCCTGAAGGCTCAACGTAATAACCGGAATCTGGATACTCAACGAAACTGACCGGATCCTGAACGCTCAACGTAATAACCGGAGTCTGGATACTCAACGACACTGACTGGAGCCTGAACGCTCAATGTAATAACCGGAGTCTGGATACCCAACGAAATTGACCGGAGCCTGCTCGCTCAACGTAATAACTGGGGTCTGGATACCCAACAAAATTGACCAGAGCCTGAACACTCAACGTAAAAACCGGAGTCTGGATACCCAACAAAACTGACTGGAGCCTGAACGCTCAACGTAATAACCGAAGTCTGGATACCAAACGAAACTGACCGGAGCCTGAACGCTCAACGTGATAACCGGAGTCTGGATACCCAACGAAACTGACCGGAGCCTGAACACTCAACGTGATAACCGGAGTCTGGATACCCAACAAAATTGACCGGAGCCTGAACGCTCAACGTAAAAACTGGAGTCTGGATACCCAAAGAAACTGACCGGAGCCTGAACGCTCAACGTAATAACGGGAGTCTGTATACACAACGAAACTGACCGGAGCCTGAACGCTCAACGTAATAACCAGAGTCTGGATACCCAACGAAACTGAACGGAGCCTGAACGCTCAACATAATAACCAGAGTCTGGATACTCAACGAAACTGACCGGAGCCTGAATGCTCAACGTAATAACCAAAGTCTGGATACCCAATGAAACTGACCAGAGCCTGAACGCTCAACGTAATAACCGGAGTCTAGATACCGAACGAAACTGACCAGAGCCTGAATGCCTAACGTAATAACCGGAGTCTGGATACTCAACGAAACTGACTAGAGCCTTAAGGATCAACGTAATAACCGGAGTCTGGATACACATCGAAACTGACCGGAGCCTGAACGCTCAACGTAATAACCGTAGTCTAGATACCCAACGAAACTGACCGGACCCTGAACGCACAACGTAATAACTGGAGCCTGGATGCCCAACAAAAATGACCGGAGCCTGAATGCTCAACGTAATAACCGGAGTCTGGATACCCAACGAAACTGACCGGAGCCTGAACGCTCAACGTAATAACCAGAGTCTGGATACCCAATGAAACCTACTGGAGCCTGAACGATCAACGTAATAACCGGAGTCTGGATACCCAACGAAACTGACCGGAGCCTGAACGCTCAATGTAATAACCGTAGTCTGGATACCCAATGAAACTGACCGGAGCTTGAACCCTCAACGTAATAACCGGAGTCTGGATACCCAACAAAACTGACCGGAGCCTGAACGCTCAACGTAAAATCCGGAGTCAGGATACCCAACGAAACTTACCAGAGCCTGAACGCTCAACGTAATAACCGCAGTCTGGATACCCAACGAAACTGACCGGAGCCCAAACGATCAACGTAATAACCGGAGTCTAAATACCCAACGAAACTAACGGGAGCCTGCTCGCTCAACGTAATAACCGGAGTCTGGATACCCAACGAAACTGACCGGAGCCTGAACGCTCAACGTAATAACCGGAGTCTGGATACCCAACAAAACTGACCGGAGCCTGAACGCTCAACGTAAAAACCGAAGTCTGGATACCCAACGAAACTGACCGGAGCCTGAACGCTCAATGTAATAACCAGAGTCTGTATACACAACGAAACTGACCGGAGCCTGAACGCTCAACGTAATAACCGGAGTCTGGATACCCAACGAAACTGAACTGAGCCTGAACGCTCAACGTAATAACTGTAGTCTGGATACCCAACGAAATTGACCGGAGCCTGAACGCACAACATAATAACTGGAGTCTGGATGCTTAACGAAAATGATCGGAGCCTAAACGCTCAACGTAATAACTGAAGTCTGGACACCCAACAAAACTGATCGGAGCCTGAACATTCAACGTAATAACCGTAGTCTGGATACCCAACGAAACTGACCGGAGCCTGAACGCTCAGTGTAATAACCGGAGTCTGGATACCCAACGAAACTGACCGGAGCCTGGACGCTCAACGTAATAACTGAAGTCTGGATACCAAACGAAACTGACCGGAGCCTGAACGCTCAACGTAATAACCGGAGTCTGGATACCTAACGAAACTGACCGGATCCTGAACGCTTAACGTAATAACCGGAGTCTGGATACCCAACGAAACTGACCGGAGCCTGAATGCTCAACGTAATAACCGGAGTCTGGATACCGAACGAAACTAACCGGAGCCTGAACGCTCAAGGTAAAAACAGGAGTCTGGATACCCAACGAAACTGACCGGAGCCTGAACGCTCAACGTAATAACCGGAGTCTAGATACCCAACGAAACTGACCGGAGCCTGAACGCTTAACGTAATAACTGGAGTCTGGATACCCAACAAAACTGACCGGAGCCTGAACGCTCAACGTAAAAACCAGAGTGTTGATACCCAACAAAACTAACAGGAGCCTGAACGCTCAACGTAAAAACCGGAGTCTGGATACCCAACAAAACTGACCGGAGCCTGAACGTTCAACGTAATAACCGGAGCCTGGATACCCAACAAAACTGACCGGAGCCTGAACGCTCAACGTAATAACCGGAGTCTGGATACCGAACGAAACTGACCGGAGCCTGGACGCTTAACGTGATAACCGGAGTCTGGATACCCAACAAAACTGACCGGAGCCTGAACGCTCAACGTAAAAACCAGAGTTTGGATACCCAACAAAACTGACCGGAGCCTGAACGCTTAACGTAATAACTGGAGTCTGGATACCCAACGAAACTGATCGGAGCCTGAACGTTCAACGTAATAACCGGAGTCTGGATACCCAACGAAATTGACCGGAGCCTGAAGGCTCAACGTAATAACCGGAATCTGGATACTCAACGAAACTGACCGGAGCCTGAATGCTCAACGTAATAACCGAATTCTGGATACTCAACGAAACTGAGGGGAGCCTGAACGATCAACGTAATAACCGGAGTCTAGATACCCAACGAAACTGAACAGAGCCAGAACGCTCAACGTAATAACCGGAGTCTGAATACTCAACGAAACTGACCGGACCCTGAACGCACAACATAATAACTGGAGTCTAGATGCTCAACGAAAATGACCGGAGCCTGAACGCTCAACGTAATAACCGGAGTCTGGATACCCAACAAAACTGACCGGAGCCTGAATGCTCAATGTAATAACCGGAGTCTGGATACGCAATGAAATTGACCGGAGCCTGCTCGCTCAACGTAATAACCGGAGTCTGGATACCCAACAAAATTGACCAGAGCCTGAACGCTCAACGTAAAAACCGGAGTCTGGATACCCAACAAAACTGAACGGAGCCTGAACGCTCAACGTAATAACCGAAGTCTGGATACCAAACGAAACTGACCGGATCCTGAACGCTCAACGTGATAACCGGAGTCTGGATACCAGACGAAACTGACCGGAGCCTGAACGCTCATCGTAATAACCGGAGTCTGGATACCCAACAAAACTGACCGGAGCCTGAACGCTCAACGTATAAACTGGAGTCTGGATACCCAAAGAAACTGACCGGAGCCTGAACGCTCAACGTAATAACGGGAGTCTGGATACACAACGAAACTGATCGGAGCCTGAACGCTCAACGTAATAACCGGAGTCTAGATACCCAACGAAACTGAACGGAGCCTGAACGCTCAACGTAATAACCGGAGTCTGGATACTCAACGAAACTGACCGGACCCTGAACGCACAACGTAATAACTGGAGTCTGGATGCTCAACGAAAATGACTGGAGCCTGAATGCTCAATGTAATAACCGGAGTCTGGATACCCAATGAAACTGACCAGAGCCTGATCGCTCAACGTAATAACCGAAGTCTGGATACCCAATGAAACTGACCGGAGCCTGAACGCTCAACGTAATAACCGGAGTCAGGATACCAAGCGAAATTGACCGGAGCCTGAACGCTTAACGTAATAACCGGAGTCTAGATACCGAACGAAACTGACCGGAGCCTGAACGCCTAACGTAATAACCAGAGTCTGGATATATAACGAAACTGACCAGAGCCTGAACACTCGACGTAATAACCGGAGTCTGGATACCCAACAAAACTGACCGGAGCCTGAACGCTCAACGTAATAACTGAAGTCTGGATACCAAACGAAACTGACCGGAGCCTGAACGCTCAACGTAATAACCGGAGTCTGGATACCCAAAGAAACTGACCGGAGCCTGAACGCTCAACGTAATAACCGGAGTCTGGATACCCAACAAAACTGACCGGTGCCTGAATGCTCAACGTCAAAACCGGAGTCTGGATACACAAAGAAACTGACCGGAGCCTGAATGCCTAATGTAATAACCGGAGTCTGGATACACAACGAAACTGACCAGAGCCTGAACGCTCAACGTAATAACCAGAGTCTGGATACCCAACGAAACTGAACGGAGCCTGAACGCTCAATGTAATAACCGGAGTCTGGACACACTACGAAACTGACCGGACCCTGAAAGCACAACGTAATAACTGGAGTCCGGATGCTCAACGAAAATGACCGGAGCCTGAACGCTCAACGTAATAACCGAGGTCTGGATACCCAACGAAACTGACCGGAGCCTGAACACTCAACGTAATAACCGAAGTCTGGATACCCAATGAAACTGACCGGAGCCTGAACGCTCAACGTAATAACCGGAGTCAGGATACCAGACGAAATTGATCGGAGCCTGAATGCTTAACGTAATAACCGGAGTCTAGATATCGAACGAAACTGACCGGAGCCTGAACGCCTAACGTAATAACAAGAGTCTGGATATACAACGAAACTGACCGGAGCCTGAACGCTCAACGTAATAACCGGAGTCTGGATACCCAACAAAACTAACCGGAGCCTGAACGCTCAACGTAATAACTGAAGTCTGAATACCAAACAAAACTGACCGGAGCCTGAACGCTCAACGTAATAACCGGAGTCTGGATACCCAACGAAATTGACCGGAGCCTGAACGCTCAACGTAATAACCGAAATCTGGATACTCAACGAAACTAACCGGAGCCTGAACGCACATAGTAATAACTAGAGTCTGGATACTCAACGAAACTAACTGGAGCCTGAACGATCAACGTAATAACCAGAGTCTGGATACACAACGAAACTGACCGGAGCCTGAACGCTCAACGTAATAACCGGAGTCTGGATACCCAACGAAATTGATCGGAGCCTGAACACTCAATGTAATAACCGGAGTCTGGATACCCAACGAAACTGACCGGAGCCTGAACGCTCAATGTAATAACCGGAGTCTGGATACCCAACGAAACTGACTGGAGCCTGCTCGCTCAACGTAATAATTGGAGACTGGATACCCAACAAAACTGACCAGAGCCTGAACGCTCAACGTAAAAACCAGAGTCTGGATACCCAACAAAACTGACCGGAGCCTGAACGCTCAACGTAATAACCGAAGTCTGGATACCAAACGAAACTGACCAGAGCCTGAACGCTCAACGTAATAACCGGAGTCTGGATACCCAACGAAACTGACCGGAGCCTGAACGCTCAACGTAATTACCGGAGTCTGGATACCCAACAAAACTGACCGGAGCCTGAAGGCTAAACGTAAAAACCGGAGTCTGGATACCCAAAGAAACTGACCGGAGCCTGAACACTCAACGTAATAACCGGAGTCTAGATACACAACGAAACTAACCAGAGCCTGAACGCTCAACGTAATAACCGGAGTCTGGATACCCAACAAAACTGAACGGAGCCTGAACGTTCAACGTAGTAACCGGAGTCTGGATACCCAACGAAATTGACAGGAGCCTGAAGGCTCAACGTAATAACCAGAATCTGGATACGCAACGAAACTGACCGGAGCCTGAATGTTCAACGTAATAACCGGAGTCTGGATACTCAACGAAACTGACCGGAGCCTGAACGCTCAACGTAATAACCGGAGTCTGCATACACAACAAAATTGACCGGAGCCTGATCGCTCAATGTAATAACCGGAGTCTGGATACCCAACGAAACTGACCGGAGCCTGAACCCTCAACGTAATAACCGGAATCTGGATACTCAACGAAACTGACCGGATCCTGAACGCTCAACGTAATAACCGGAGTCTGGATACTCAACGACACTGACTGGAGCCTGAACGCTCAATGTAATAACCGGAGTCTGGATACCCAACGAAATTGACCGGAGCCTGCTCGCTCAACGTAATAACTGGGGTCTGGATACCCAACAAAATTGACCAGAGCCTGAACACTCAACGTAAAAACCGGAGTCTGGATACCCAACAAAACTGACTGGAGCCTGAACGCTCAACGTAATAACCGAAGTCTGGATACCAAACGAAACTGACCGGAGCCTGAACGCTCAACGTGATAACCGGAGTCTGGATACCCAACGAAACTGACCGGAGCCTGAACACTCAACGTGATAACCGGAGTCTGGATACCCAACAAAATTGACCGGAGCCTGAACGCTCAACGTAAAAACTGGAGTCTGGATACCCAAAGAAACTGACCGGAGCCTGAACGCTCAACGTAATAACGGGAGTCTGTATACACAACGAAACTGACCGGAGCCTGAACGCTCAACGTAATAACCAGAGTCTGGATACCCAACGAAACTGAACGGAGCCTGAACGCTCAACATAATAACCAGAGTCTGGATACTCAACGAAACTGACCGGAGCCTGAATGCTCAACGTAATAACCAAAGTCTGGATACCCAATGAAACTGACCAGAGCCTGAACGCTCAACGTAATAACCGGAGTCTAGATACCGAACGAAACTGACCAGAGCCTGAATGCCTAACGTAATAACCGGAGTCTGGATACTCAACGAAACTGACTAGAGCCTTAAGGATCAACGTAATAACCGGAGTCTGGATACACATCGAAACTGACCGGAGCCTGAACGCTCAACGTAATAACCGTAGTCTAGATACCCAACGAAACTGACCGGACCCTGAACGCACAACGTAATAACTGGAGCCTGGATGCCCAACAAAAATGACCGGAGCCTGAATGCTCAACGTAATAACCGGAGTCTGGATACCCAACGAAACTGACCGGAGCCTGAACGCTCAACGTAATAACCAGAGTCTGGATACCCAATGAAACCTACTGGAGCCTGAACGATCAACGTAATAACCGGAGTCTGGATACCCAACGAAACTGACCGGAGCCTGAACGCTCAATGTAATAACCGTAGTCTGGATACCCAATGAAACTGACCGGAGCTTGAACCCTCAACGTAATAACCGGAGTATGGATATCCAACAAAACTGACCGGAGCCTGAACGCTCAACGTAAAATCCGGAGTCAGGATACCCAACGAAACTTACCAGAGCCTGAACGCTCAACGTAATAACCGCAGTCTGGATACCCAACGAAACTGACCGGAGCCCAAACGATCAACGTAATAACCGGAGTCTAAATACCCAACGAAACTAACCGGAGCCTGCTCGCTCAACGTAATAACCGGAGTCTGGATACCCAACGAAACTGACCGGAGCCTGAACGCTCAACGTAATAACCGGAGTCTGGATACCCAACAAAACTGACCGGAGCCTGAACGCTCAACGTAAAAACCGAAGTCTGGATACCCAACGAAACTGACCGGAGCCTGAACGCTCAACGTAATAACCAGAGTCTGTATACACAACGAAACTGACCGGAGCCTGAACGCTCAACGTAATAACCGGAGTCTGGATACCCAACGAAACTGAACTGAGCCTGAACGCTCAACGTAATAACTGTAGTCTGGATACCCAACGAAATTGACCGGAGCCTGAACGCACAACATAATAACTGGAGTCTGGATGCTTAACGAAAATGATCGGAGCCTAAACGCTCAACGTAATAACTGAAGTCTGGACACCCAACAAAACTGATCGGAGCCTGAACATTCAACGTAATAACCGTAGTCTGGATACCCAACGAAACTGACCGGAGCCTGAACGCTCAGTGTAATAACCGGAGTCTGGATACCCAACGAAACTGACCGGAGCCTGGACGCTCAACGTAATAACTGAAGTCTGGATACCAAACGAAACTGACCGGAGCCTGAACGCTCAACGTAATAACCGGAGTCTGGATACCCAACGAAACTGACCGGATCCTGAACGCTTAACGTAATAACCGGAGTCTGGATACCCAACGAAACTGACCGGAGCCTGAATGCTCAACGTAATAACCGGAGTCTGGATACCGAACGAAACTAACCGGAGCCTGAACGCTCAACGTAAAAACAGGAGTCTGGATACCCAACGAAACTGACCGGAGCCTGAACGCTCAACGTAATAACCGGAGTCTAGATACCCAACGAAACTGACCGGAGCCTGAACGCTTAACGTAATAACCGGAGTCTGGATACCCAACAAAACTGACCGGAGCCTGAACGCTCAACGTAAAAACCAGAGTGTTGATACCCAACAAAACTAACAGGAGCCTGAACGCTCAACGTAAAAACCGGAGTCTGGATACCCAACAAAACTGACCGGAGCCTGAACGCTCAACGTAATAACCGGAGCCTGGATACCCAACAAAACTGACCGGAGCCTGAACGCTCAACGTAATAACCGGAGTCTGGATACCCAACGAAACTGACCGGAGCCTGGACGCTTAACGTGATAACCGGAGTCTGGATACCCAACAAAACTGACCGGAGCCTGAACGCTCAACGTAAAAACCAGAGTTTGGATACCCAACAAAACTGACCGGAGCCTGAACGCTTAACGTAATAACTGGAGTCTGGATACCCAACGAAACTGATCGGAGCCTGAACGTTCAACGTAATAACCGGAGTCTGGATACCCAACGAAATTGACCGGAGCCTGAAGGCTCAACGTAATAACCGGAATCTGGATACTCAACGAAACTGACCGGAGCCTGAATGCTCAACGTAATAACCGAATTCTGGATACTCAACGAAACTGAGGGGAGCCTGAACGATCAACGTAATAACCGGAGTCTAGATACCCAACGAAACTGAACAGAGCCAGAACGCTCAACGTAATAACCGGAGTCTGGATACTCAACGAAACTGACCGGACCCTGAACGCACAACATAATAACTGGAGTCTAGATGCTCAACGAAAATGACCGGAGCCTGAACGCTCAACGTAATAACCGGAGTCTGGATACCCAACAAAACTGACCGGAGCCTGAATGCTCAATGTAATAACCGGAGTCTGGATACGCAATGAAATTGACCGGAGCCTGCTCGCTCAACGTAATAACCGGAGTCTGGATACCCAACAAAATTGACCAGAGCCTGAACGCTCAACGTAAAAACCGGAGTCTGGATACCCAACAAAACTGAACGGAGCCTGAACGCTCAACGTAATAACCGAAGTCTGGATACCAAACGAAACTGACCGGATCCTGAACGCTCAACGTGATAACCGGAGTCTGGATACCAGACGAAACTGACCGGAGCCTGAACGCTCATCGTAATAACCGGAGTCTGGATACCCAACAAAACTTACCGGAGCCTGAACGCTCAACGTATAAACTGGAGTCTGGATACCCAAAGAAACTGACCGGAGCCTGAACGCTCAACGTAATAACGGGAGTCTGGATACACAACGAAACTGACCGGAGCCTGAACGCTCAACGTAATAACCGGAGTTTGGATACCCAACGAAACTGAATGGAGCCTGAACGCTCAACATAATAACCAGAGTCTGGATACTCAACGAAACTGACCGGACCCTGAACGCAGAACGTAATAACTGGAGTCTGGATGCTCAACGAAAATGGCCGAAGCCTGAACGCTCAACGTAATAACTGGAGTCTGGATACCCAACGAAACTGACCGGAGCCTAAACGCTCAACGTAATAACCGAAGTCTGGATACCCAATGAAACTGACCAGAGCCTGAACGCTCAACGTAATAACCGGAGTCTATATACCGAACGAAACTGACCAGAGCCTGAACGCCTAACGTAATAACCAGAGTCTGGATATGCAACGAAACTGACCGGAGCCTGAACGCTCAACGTAATAACCGGAGTCTGGATACCCAACAAAAATGACTAGAGCCTGAACGCTCAACGTAATAACCGTAGTCTAGATACCCAACGAAACTGACCGGACCCTAAACGCACAATGTAATAACTGGAGCCTGGATGCCCAACGAAAATGACCGGAGCCTGAACGCTCAACGTAATAACCGGAGTCTGGATACCCAACAAAACTGACCGGAGCCTGAACGCTCAACGTAATAACCGGAGTCTGGATACCCAATGAAACTGACTGGAGCCTGAACGATCAACGTAATAACCGGAGTCTGGATACCCAACGAAACTGACCGGAGCCTGAACGCTCAATGTAATAACCGGAGTCTGGATACCCAACGAAACTGACCGGAGCCTGAACCCTCAACGTAATAACCGGAGTCTGGATACCCAACAAAACTGACCGGAGCCTGAACGCTCAACATAAAAACCGGAGTCTGGATACCCAACGAAACTGACCAGAGCCTGAACGCTCAACGTAATAACCGGAGTCTGGATACCCAACGAAATTGATCGGAGCCTGAACGTTCAACGTAATAACCAGAGTCTGGATACCCAACGAAATTGACCGGAGCCTGAAGGCTCAATGTAATAACCGGAATCTGGATACTCAACGAGACTGAGCGGAGCATGAACGCTCAACGTAATAACCGGAGTCTGGATACTCAACGAAACTGAGGGGAGCCTGAACGATCAACGTAATAACCTGAGTCTGGATACCCAACGAAACTGAACAGAGCCTGAACGCTCAACGTAATAACCGGAGTCTGGATACTCAACGAAACTGACCGGACCCTGAACGCACAACGTAATAACTGGAGTCTGGATGCTCAACGAAAATGACCGGAGCCTGAACGCTCAACGTAATAACCGGAGTCTGGATACCCAACGAAACTGACCGGAGCCTAAACGCTCAACGTAATAACCAAAGTCTGGATACCTAATGAAACTGACCGGAGCCTGAACGCTCAACGTAATAACCGGAGTCAGGATACCAAACGAAATTGACCGGAGCCTGAACGCTTAACGTAATAATCGGAGTATAGATACCGAATGAAACTGACCGGAGCCTGAACGCCTAACGTAATAACAAGAGTCTGGATATACAACGAAAATGACCGGATCCTGAACGTTAAACGTAATAACCGGAGTCTGGATACCCAACAAAACTGACCGGAGCCTGAACGCTCAACGTAATAACTGAAGTCTGGATACCAAACGAAACTGACCGGAGCCTGAACCTTCAACGTAATAACCAGAGTCTGGATACCCAACGAAATTGACCGGAGCCTGACGGCTCAACGTAATAACCGGAATCTGGATACTCAACGAAACTGACCGGAGCCTGAACGCTCAACGTAATAACCGGAGTCTGGATACTCAACGAAACTGACTGGAGCCTGAATGATCAACGTAATAACCGGAGTCTGGATACACAACAAAATTGACCGAGCCTGATCTCTCAACGTAATAACCAGAGTTTGGATACACAACGAAACTGACCGGAGCCTGAATGCTCAACGTAATAACCGGAGTCTGGATACCTAACGAAATTGACCGGAGCCTGAATGCTCAACGTAATAACCGGAGTCGGGATACCTAATGAAACTGACCGGAGCCTGAATGCTCAACGTAATAACCGGAGTCTGGATACTCAAGGAAACTGACTAGAGCCTTAACGATCAACGTAATAACCGGAGTCTGGATACCCAACAAAACTGACCGGAGCCTGAACGCTCAACGTAATAACCGAAGTCTGAATACCAAACGAAACTGACCGGAGCCTGAACGCTCAACGTAATAATCGGAGTCTGGATACCCAACAAAACTGACCGGAGCCTGAACGCTCAACGTAATAACCGGAGTCTGGATACCCAATGAAACTGACTGGAGCCTGAACGATCAACGTAATAACCGGAGTCTGGATACCTAACGAAACTGACCGGAGCCTGAACGCTCAATGTAATAACCGGAGTCTGGATACCCAACGAAACTGACCGGAGCCTGAACCCTCAACGTAATAACCGGAGTCTAGATACCCAACAAAACTGACCGGAGCCTGAACGCTCAACGTAAAAACCGGAGTCTGGATACCCAACGAAACTGACCAGAGCCTGAACGCTCAACGTAATAACCGGAGTCTGGATACCCAACGAAATTGATCGGAGCCTGAACGTTCAACGTAATAACCGGAGTCTGGATACCCAACGAAATTGACCGGAGCCTGAAGGCTCAATGTAATAACCGGAATCTGGATACTCAACGAAACTGAGCGGAGCATGAACGCTCAACGTAATAACCGGAGTCTGGATACTCAACGAAACTGAGGGGAGCCTGAACGATCAACGTAATAACCTGAGTCTGGATACCCAACGAAACTGAACAGAGCCTGAACGCTCAACGTAATAACCGGAGTCTGGATACTCAACGAAACTGACCGGACCCTGAACGCACAACGTAATAACTGGAGTCTGGATGCTCAACGAAAATGACCGGAGCCTGAACGCTCAACGTAATAACCGGAGTCTGGATACCCAACGAAACTGACCGGAGCCTAAACGCTCAACGTAATAACCAAAGTCTGGATACCTAATGAAACTGACCGGAGCCTGAACGCTCAACGTAATAACCGGAGTCACAATACCAAACGAAATTGACCGGAGCCTGAACGCTTAACGTAATAACCGGAGTATAGATACCGAATGAAACTAACCGGAGCCTGAACGCCTAACGTAATAACAAGAGTCTGGATATACAACGAAACTGACCGGATCCTGAACGTTAAACGTAATAACCGGAGTCTGGATACCCAACAAAACTGACCAGAGCCTGAACGCTCAACGTAATACCTGAAGTCTGGATACCAAACGAAATTGACCGGAGCCTGAACCTTCAACGTAATAACCAGAGTCTGGATACCCAACGAAATTGACCGGAGCCTGAAGGCTCAACGTAATAACCGGAATCTGGATACTCAACGAAACTGACCGGAGCCTGAACGCTCAACGTAATAACCGGAGTCTGGATACTCAACGAAACTGACTGGAGCCTGAATGATCAACGTAATAACCGGAGTCTGGATACACAACAAAATTGACCGGAGCCTGATCTCTCAACGTAATAACCAGAGTTTGGATACACAACGAAACTGACCGGAGCCTGAATGCTCAACGTAATAACCGGAGTCTGGATACCTAACGAAATTGACCGGAGCCTGAATGCTCAACGTAATAACCGGAGTCGGGATACCTAATGAAACTGACCGGAGCCTGAATGCTCAACGTAATAACCGGAGTCTGGATACTCAAGGAAACTGACTAGAGCCTTAACGATCAACGTAATAACCGGAGTCTGGATACCCAACAAAACTGACCGGAGCCTGAACGCTCAACGTAATAACCGAAGTCTGAATACCAAACGAAACTGACCGGAGCCTGAACGCTCAACGTAATAACTGGAGTTTGGATACCCAACGAAACTGACCGGAGCCTGAACGCTAAACGTAATAACCGGAGTCTGGATACCCAACAAAACTGACCGGAGCCTGAACGCTCAACGTAAAAACCGGAGTCTGGATACCCAACGAATTTGACCAGAGCCTGAATGCTCAACGTAATAACTGGAGTCTGGATACCCAACGAAACTGATCGGACCCTGAACGTTCAACGTAATAACCGGAGTCTGGATACCCAACGAAATTGACCGGAGCCTGAAGGCTCAACGTAATAACCGGAATCTGGATACTCAACGAAACTGACCGGAGCCTGAACGCTCAACGTAATAACCGAAGTCTGGATACTCAACGAACCTGAGGGGAGCCTGAACGATCAACGTAATAACCGGAGTCTAGATACCCAACGAAACTGAACGGAGCCAGAACGCACAACGTAATAACCGGAGTCTGGATACTCAACGAAACTGACCATCCCCTGAACGCACAACATAATAACTGGAGTCTGGATGCTCAACGAAAATGACCTGAGCCTGAACGCTCAACGTAATAACCGGAGTCTGGATACCCAACGAAACTGACCGGAGCCTGAACGCTCAATGTAATAACCGGAGTCTGGATACCCAACGAAATTGACCGGAGCCTGCTCGCTCAACGTAATAACTGGAGTCTGGATACCCAACAAAATTGACCAGAGCCTGAACGCTCAACGTAAAAACCGGAGTCTGGATACCCAACAAAACTGACGGGAGCCTGAACGCTCAACGTAATAACCGAAGTCTGGATACCAAACGAAACTGACCGGAGCCTGAACGCTCAACGTGATAACCGGAGTCTGGATACCAGACGAAACTGACCGGAGCCTGAACACTCAACGTAATAACCGGAGTCTGGATACCCAACAAAACTGACCGGAGCCTGAACGCTCAACGTATAAACTGGAGTCTGGATACCCAAAGAAACTGACCGGAGCCTGAATGCTCAACGTAATAACGGGAGTCTGGATACACAACGAAACTGACCGGAGCCTGAACGCTCAACGTAATAACCGGAGTCTGGATACCCAACGAAACTGAATGGAGCCTGAACGCTCAACATAATAACCAGAGTCTGGATACTCAACGAAATTGACCGGACCCTGAACGCAGAACGTAATAACTGGAGTCTGGATGCTCAACGAAAATGGCCGGAGCCTGAACGCTCAACGTAATAACTGGAGTCTAGATACCCAACGAAACTGACCGGAGCCTGAACGCTCAACGTAATAACCGAAGTCTGGATACCCAATGAAACTGACCAGAGCCTGAACGCTCAACGTAATAACCGGAGTCTAGATACCGAACGAAACTGACCAGAGCCTGAACGCCTAACGTAATAACCAGAGTCTGGATATGCAACGAAACTGACCGGAGCCTGAACGCTCAATGTAATAACCGGAGTCTGGATACCCAACGAAACTGACCGGAGCCTGAACCCTCAACGTAATAACCGGAGTCTGGATACCCAACAAAACTGACCGAAGCCTGAACGCTCAACGTAAAAACCGGAGTCTGGATACCCAACGAAACTGACCAGAGCCTGAACGCTCAACGTAATAACCGGAGTCTGGATACCCAACGAAATTGATCGGAGCCTGAACGTTCAACGTAATAACCGGAGTCTGGATACCCAACGAAATTGACCGGAGCCTGAAGGCTCAATGTAATAACCGGAATCTGGATACTCAACGAAACTGAGCGGAGCCTGAACGCTCAACGTAATAACCGGAGTCTGGATACTCAACGAAACTGAGGGGAGCCTGAACGATCAACGTAATAACCTGAGTCTGGATACCCAACGAAGCTGAACAAAGCCTGAATGCTCAACGTAATAACTGGAGTCTGGATACTCAACGAAACTGACCGGACCCTGAACGCACAACGTAATAACTGGAGTCTGGATGCTCAACGAAAATGACCAGAGCCTGAACGCTCAACGTAATAACCGGAGTCTGGATACCCAACGAAACTGACCGGAGCCTGAACGCTCAACGTAATAACCAAAGTCTGGATAACTAATGAAACTGACCGGAGCCTGAACGCTCAACGTAATAACCGGAGTCAGGATACCAAACGAAATTGACCGGAGC